>OMNN01104102.1:2829-24974 GCA_900302755.1 Chromis chromis | reverse complement strand
TTATTTGTGTAATTTGCTTCGTCCTGGCAAATTTCCCATGTAAGACTGTCAGGATGGGTCCCTACAATGTGCCAAAATGAAAATTTCACTCCAAAATGACAGTAAATCTGGAAGAAACCTGCTTGGTGCTGCTGACTTGCTAAAGCCTCATATTAGCGTCAGCTGCACATTAATTCTTCTTTCTGCAGAACTGCTGCCACCAATTTTCTTAATTCTTTCATTAACTTTATTAAAAAAGACATTTCATCCAAAAAAGACACTGTCACAAAGGTTTGCTCCTGACGATCTGACATTTTGGAGCGATGTGTAATGGAAAAATACTTAGTTGCAGGTAAAAGTAATTTAAAATGTCACTTTAGTAAGAATGCATTAAAAGTGTCGGCAAATATACATAGAGGTATAAGTCAGCAATACATCTAGTACACTTTTTACATTCAGCAGTTTCCACAAAATTGTCAGGCAAATTTAAAAAAAAGCTTTTGAAATGTCACAAAAAAAGCTAGATTGCATCGTGCCATCTAAAGGTAACAGTATAGGCTACTCTGCTGTAATAAACAGATTGGAAGAAGTGGGAAACAAAACCATTGCTGCTAAAAAAACCCGGAAAAAGAAGAAAGAGCAAACAAAACCTCCGACATTGAAAAGTCTTCAGGAATTGCTTTGAGTCTGACAGTCCTCCAGAATTGCAGATCTCACCTTCAAGCATCAAAAGTAAAAATACTCTGTATGCAGAATGGGCCCTTTCACAGTGTTATATTAACACATATGATACATTACTGCATGCAAGTAGGACTTTAGCTACGTTTCATTCTTCAAATACATCAAGTAAAGAATTAATTTTTGTGCGTACGCATAAGTCAGAGCAGTGGAGGGTGTATGTCTACGAGCTTGAACTCGTGGAGAGATCTATTATAAAAATACACAAGGAGTTGGGACTAAGAGAATAAGAATGAGCACCATGAAGCAAAAGATGAGAGAGATTGAAAGAGGGGCTGAGAAAAGAAGGTGAGAGCCAGGCTGGAAATTGATGGTGTAATTGTTGACTGCTGGTCGACTCTTATCTTGGTTTCTCAGGGCTGTTGTCTGCGCGAGCTGGCTTCCTTCTTGCTTTCCAATCTCAGCCTCTCTCTCTCTAGGAGTGGACCAAATCTGGCAACCTGTAAATGCTCCTCTATTCTTTTTTTCTACTCCTGCCAGCCCTTGTATCTTTCCCATTCTCTGTCCCTCTCCTCTTTTATCTCCTTTCTGTCATATTATTGTGGCCACATCCCACTGAGCATCTTTCTTTCTTGATTTTTTCTCTTCTTCTCCTTCCATTCCTTTCTTCAGACTAGTCAGACATCATGCAGAGAGCAGTGGACTGGAAAAGAGCAGCAGGAGACGAGGGGGGGTGGGAGCGCAAACCAGCCGGGGGTCAAAGGTGAGTCTGCAGCAGGATAGGGGTGGGCGAGAGGAGAAAAACATAGTCTGTCTCTCTCTTTCAGACCCTCCACGACACACCAACACCTCAACAACAGGACCATTATAGCTGCAGCTGCTGATACAGCTGCACTCAAAGGAGGCTTCAGAGCTGGATTCAAGGTGAGGCCAATTAGGTGCTAACCAGAGCTAGCCCTGATTACAGGAGGTGTGCTTTTGTCAGTCCGTGCCTATATGCTTGCAAAAAAAAAAAATGAAATGAGAAAGATCTGTGGTGGAAATGAAATCACTGTTGAAGTACTCTCAATAAAACACATCAGAGTGGAGAAAGAAGTGTGGAGGAGCAGACCTGTGAATCAATAAAGCCAGATTTAGAGTTGATGAGAGAGGTTAACAGGGCCCTCGTGGGGATCGACACTCCTGAGTTTTCATCTTTCTTAATGTTGTCTTCACTATCAACCGTCTCCAGGAGGACAGCTCATCATTACTACACTGATATTACAGCACCTGGAACAAAGCTGTTGTCCATATTTCATACAGAGCTATATGTCATTCCAGCCTCCCCATATACAATGAATGTGGTATTCCTGCCTGCAGCATCTTTTCATGTCTATCGCGGGCAATATGCAAAGCAGACGAGTAGGTGGGGAGGTGGCATCGTCAACAAAAACAAACAGCGGGTTTGGGATATGCAGACATGCTACGCTACAGCCTGTATTTACTTTTCGTTGAAGGCGAAAAGGGGTTGTGTTTAACAAATCTCTCATACGGCTGCAGTGACAGGCTACCTCTCTGCTGCAGAGTTAGCAGCCGCTTTGAACATCGTACCAGCTCCTCCGTCACAACAGATGAAGAAACGAGGGCCTGATTCATGCGCTCAGATCATGCTGGATTCGTCATACTGGGATCCGTGAGGAAAAAATCTGATTAATCAGTCAGCAAGCAAGGCATCTCACTCCTGTTCATCGCACATTGCTTCAGTTGCCACAAATCCTGCTGGCTCTTCGCTGAGACATCCCCAATTAAGGCAAATAAATACACTTCAGTTGTGGAGATATTTGAAGAGTACAGCACATTCTCTTCATCCTCTTCATCCCTGCCAAAAGCGCCCCATGGTACTTAAAAGTACTTGGTTAGTAGCAAAAGCCACACTGGTCTCACATTGATTTTTCACTAATAAAGAGTAGCATTGACTTCCCAGTAAGACTTGATAGGCTGAGTCGTCATTATCAACACTAAGTTAACTTTGAATTCTCCAATTACAGCGCTACACTGGGTAAACGTCTATATTTTTCATGTAAGAGGGGCTAACGACTAACTTTTATTTTCCTTCAGGCCAAGATAAAACTCGACAAACACAGCAGGAAATAAGCAACACAGCTCTCACTCTCCCAACAGCTACGAAAGCTAAGCTACTCCCACACACGAGCTCAGTGGAGATCTCAGAGAGCAGTCGTGTAGGGCCCTCCTGCTGCTGATAAGCTTGGCCGGGCCCCTCTGTAGTGCCTACCCTGGAGAGAGGCCATTAGCCCGGCTGCAGCTCCTTCCTGGATAAGCTGCAGCTTACCAGCCTGCAAGCCGCAGGGCAACTTTTTTATTGTCCTTTCAAAACTTTATGTGTGAGTGTGGGGCGATGGCTCAGGAGGGGTTGTGTGTGCTGGAGTCTGCAACACTGCATGTGTGTGTGTGCACTAGTTGCGCGCTCCCGGCACTTCCTGCCCACTAACGGCCAGTCCCACGGTAGGGAGGGCGAGCTCTATCGGACCAGAACAATGCCAAAAAAAAGGCTCTCATAAAAACAAACTACCATGCTCTGGTTAGCACAGGGAAGAGGAGGGTCGGGGCCTACTTTCCTTTACACACCCCCCACTGCATCTGCATCATTATGCACATGCACACAGAAATGCACCCAATCTCAGTTGCATAAGCCACCATTTTTTACCTGTTATCTTCTGCTGCTAGACTGCACACATTTACATACACTATACAGGACATAATGAATGAAAAGAGCAAGAAGCAAGAGTGGAACATGCATAGCCTCCATGCAAAGTGCACATACACACACATAGCAAAGCACTGACGGTAAACAATAGGAACCTCCGCATTCAAACTGGGTCCAAACAGCACTGACGTGTCACCAAAACCAGAATAACAAAAAAGAGAACAATTCCGGCGGTTCTCTGTATACAGAGCATAATGCGGACAACTGAGCCAGAAAACATCTGCTGAGTCGGAACAAACAAAACAACAAGCAGGCGACGAACAGGCGCATCGGGGGCCTCAGAAAACATACTAAATACCTTACACAGTGCCCCCGAAACACAGTTGGCTCCCTGACAAAGTTTTTCTTTTGGCCAAGCATAATATATCTCTCCCGAATTCAGCTTCACCGTTTTAGCTACGGCCAAATTTGGGCAAACCTGGGAAGGACAGAGGAGTCCAGTTCCTATTTGAAGATTAAATTACCGAACAAGTAATGAAGGTTTCTCTCCCTGAGCCAGTCTTTGACACAGTTAGAAGATCAAAAAGCAGACAGGATGGCCAAAGACACTAAACGGATGAATACTACAATATGTGTTGAGTATGAAGATATTATACCAAGAAGAGAAGAAAGAAATTATATTTCTCCAATGACAATGATTAAAGGACCAGTTCAACATTCTGCTTAACTGAATTAGTTCAGAGGATGTAGGAAGTGACTGGAATCACATCCTATTGACTAAATAGAGCGCTATGTTTGTCCTACATCCCTTAATTTTATTGCGTCTCCAAATTCTGAATGTGTAAATATGTCCTCTGTGCCATCAAAAATTCCACAATGGAACAAAGAAACGCATTTTCTCCTGAGAATCCCATTATCATTGTGTGACTAAACAGCTGACAGTCATGATGCAAAATAATGATAATTAGTAGGTTTCATGATATCTCAACTGTTCCACATTGAATGCCTGTTAAATAGCAGTTAGCGTAGCTTTGAAACATCTAGCTTGGCTCTGTTTGAAGTTGACTAAATACACCTGCACCTCTAATGCTAACATGTTAACTTAGCCTAGTTTAAAGCTAAGAAATAGCTAGCCTTATTTGTCCAAAGGTAACAATACCAGCAAAACTAAGGCTTTCTAATTTACATGTTAGCATAGTATAAATATTGGAAATAGCTAGTTTGTTTCTCTCCAAAGGTAACTACATACATTTTAAACATTTTTTAAGACCTGGTTCCCCGCTTCCAGCTAACCTAGTATTGGTGTAGCCTCATATTTAACAGAGCAAGAGCAGTATTGATCTAATTTGACTTGAGCAAGAAAGTGAATGAGAAAATGTCCTAAAATGTGAAACTGTTTTTTGAACTTTATGCAAAAAAAGCAACATCTATTTAAGAAAACTGACTAACTAGCGGTTAGCTGTTCCCCCCTACTTTCAGTCTTTATGCTAAGCTGCCCAAACAATTTTGGAACTCTAATTTCACTCTAATTCTTTCTTCGAAAACTCCAGGCTACGTTCCACTGCAGGAGGCCTTGGTGTGTGTTCAGACTTTAAGAAATGTTTTAGAAATCTATTTTATGAGTCTTGACACTGACTGGTAAAAGTCAGAGAGGTCAACAACAAGCACCATCTTGTGCTCTCTCAATGTCCTTATCAAGTAGTCTTCTCAATTATATTTGAAAAACAATTCATCATATATGCTAACATAAACCTCCACTGTTTTATGTGCTATGAGCTCAAAGTTAAGTCCAGTAACTACTATTTGTTGTTGTATGGGCACACTGAGGTAATGTCGCAGTCGAAGCTGTCTGATTTTACTCCACGGTGGAAACAGAAAGGCTGAAAGGGCTGATTACCTGACCACTCCTGTAAATGTTTGCACCACCTCGTTTCCACAGTAAATATCCACCTTATAATATTCAAAACAGAAAGACATACAGCTGCTCACTGCCAAACCAGCTACATATTAATATTTATCAACATATCTACTTCTTATGACAGTGTTTTATTGAGACCCTGCTCTATCTCAAGTAAGCAAAAAAATCCATTTAACCTTGTAACTCCAAGTGTCATGTTTTACATAAAAACTTGGATGGAAACCCAGTTATTGATAGACAGATGCATACAGCAATTTCTATATTAATATTGAGAAGGAGAGAAAATAGCAAGGCTGGCGGGCAGCAGATGGCCAATAGTGGTCAGCTGGTAACAAACAAGCAGGTCAGGGCTCTCCTCCACCTCCAGTCTACCACTCATAAATAATGCAGAGGACCCCAGCCTCCCAGAGCAGCTCCACCGAGCGTCTTCTGAAGGCCTCCAGTAACTCTCCGAGCGAGTCGCATAAAGGGAGGCAGAGTTTGTTGTGCCGAAGAAAAGCAAGAACCTTTATGACATGGTGGGGAGCTATGGATTACTCTCCATCTGTTCCTGCATTTGTTTCAGACATCCGTAATTAGATTTGGGTGATGCCTCTCACCACTGCATTCTTACATTTTTAAAACTGCATTGATCAGCCCGGCAGGGGGGAAATTAAAGGTCAGAATGAAAGGCTTTGATAAACAAAACTTCCACATTGCAAGAGTGAAAAAGATTTAGTGTATCCAGCTATACTGGCTCCACATATTTGCCTCCAGGAACGTCACTATGCTCCATATTGAATTTTCCACCAGTCTGACTTTCCTGGAAACACTTTTCCTCCCTCAGGGCTTATTTATTTATTGATCGCCCCAAAGGGGGACTGAATCATTCATTGAGGGTGACAAATATTTATTACAGTTCTGTATTCTGAGAGAAGTGCATCTTTTAGCAATATTGTTAATTTCTGACAATCATGCCAATAGAACTTCATTGAATCTAACTGAATTGATTTTGTGAGAAAGAGAGGAAGATCCATAATGACGGCTCCCAGGGCATTCAGGCCACTGGCACCACAATTAAAGCCACCAAAAGGATTACGCTACTTTTCTCTATCCTAGCATAGTTTTCACTCACAATAGGCTGAATATGCACTTGTCTGTTCAATTAAAGTTGAGCTATATAAGTGGTAAGTGCTTACACTTTGGCAATGCAAAAATGACCTCATTATGCTACCCGAATTGAGTGAGGGAGAGGAAGAGCGAGAAAAAAAAAAGTGTGCATAAGTGGGTGAGAGAGCTAGAGGATGAATGAGAGCGAGGGAGAGAGAGAGAAAGCTCAAAGGGAAGGCTGAAGTTGCAGAAGAGCAAAAGCTTCTCGTCTCGGAACAACTGCAATCACAGCCGCTGCCAAAACCCTCTGGATCCATCGTCGCTGCCTGACGGAAACTTCTCAGTGGGCCTTAGAGCTACTGAGATGGGGCTGGAGGTTGTGCAGTGGTATGTGTGAGTGTGTGAGCTTCAGTGTGTGCACAGTTTGTGTCCCACATTACAGAAGTAGCGCAATCCATAGCATTTGAATGATAAATTACAACCACATCAATTTTAAGAAACTGGAGAATGTGCTGAAACAACCAACATCCTCTCCTGAAAGCTGATAGCGCGTTTCTCTGGTCAGATTTTCACATTTAGGAGAAATGCAACACGCTGGGAAACACACTCACCAATTTGACATCAAATATGCAACATTAAGAGACACACTAACACGATCTGCAAGTCAAAAGCTGTGTCCCAGTTTCATACTGCATACTAATTGTGAGCATGGTTTCACATGTGTTTCACCTCATTTACTTGGAAACAAATTCTTAGAAACATCGACTGTTTTGATGTATGATAACTGCAAAAATCAGTGAACTGCATTTTGAGAAATTAGCATATGCATATTTCATCCATTATGTAGTATGTAAATGGGACACAACAGCACAGACATTTTCTGTGGCCATTTCTGTGAGGGAGGGGAGATAAAGAGGTAAACATTGCACTTACAGTCCCCATGAAACTTCTAACTCACTTTCTTTGTGTTTGCACAATATGTTACTTTATGTCGCACATGTGCTATAAAACTGATGAATGTGTTTCTTAATCTGTTTGCATGTTGTTCATTAGCATGTGTTTTCTTAAGCTGCAGTACTGTGGCCTCTTCTAGGGTACTGCAGTTTGTTCTCCTGCATTGATTTACAGCACAGAGACAGTTGCTTTAGAGCACAAGAGAAGGTGCTGTTCATCTAGAAGAGATAAAACTTTATTTTCAATCTGGCAGATGGTGGAGAAAAGGGAGAACGGCCAAAGAAACAACTCAAAAAAAGATCCTTCCTACATACACCAATCAGCCACAACATTATAATCACCAACCAGTGAATGAATAGCATTGATCATCTCATTACAATACAATGTTCTCATGTCATCCTTGTAAGCAAGTCTCACTACTCAGCAGCCATCTTGGTAAAGCCCACAGGCTAACAAGACCAGATTAGATTAGATTAATGAGGAGAGAACCATAATTGCAATTTCAATAATACCTGGTACATATTAACTGCATATATAGAATCGCCAGCCAAATCTGATAAAACCCCTGAATTTTTTTGGTGACTTTTACATTAAAAGCATTTTTCCCCACAGGTTATACTTCTACTACGCATTTACAGTTTCAAGACATTGCGCTTTTGTCAGTGCAACAACACGGTTAGCCAAATGTTTCCTAGTTCGGGACAATGTCGTAGAACCGCCATCTTTGGTGTTACAGAATTCTCCCACAGATTTCTATTCAGGACAAGTGGTGAGTCTCTCCCTTACAAAGTTTCTGATGTTACTTTGACATGTACTACCCACCTAAACATTGTTGCAGACCAAGCACATACCCTCATGATAATGGCAATTCCCAATGGCAAGGAAAACGTGTCCCACCACAAAGCAAAAACTGCTCAGAAACAGGAACATGACAAAGATCCTTAAGTGTTGACTCTGCCTCTGCACTCCACCGTACGCTATCTGGTCAAGCCTCCACTGAATGTGCTAGAACCAGCCCAAGAGGCTCCACCTTGCAACCCACAAGGACCTGCTGCCAAGTTCCTCAGAACCCCAGTGGTCCCACGTCCATGGCACAAGGCGGGTGTTTTTAATATTCCGTCTGATTTATCATTATCATGATGGATGAAGAGAAATATGGGCACATCACAGGAAGAGAGAGAGGAAGTACAAGCTTCATGGGTTTTGGACCTAACTTAGACAAATGAAATGAAGAAAATCTGATTGCGATTAATTATACAGCCTCAGTTCTCGTGATTAATGTGCTAATGAAATGCTAATGTGTGAGGCCAGGTCCAAAGCTTGTGTCCATGTGGCGACTATGCTACAAGGGCAGGAGTGTGTATATGCAGAATACGTAGATGCGAGTCCTCCCAGCGGACTCCAAATCAGACTACAAAGGCATAATAATGGTGTCCACAGCTGTCCGTGTGCACATCCACAAGGGAGTATAACCAAGGCTTAACACTCCTTCACGTGTGCGACTTCATGTTCTGGTTTCCCTGTCAGTTTTAGGGAGCTGTGCACACATCACAGCTACATTCATTATCTTGTCTACACAGCTGATAGAGCCCCTGATAAGGCACCAACAGCAATAATAATGCAGACTCATACAAAGTGAAGGCATAAAAGCATAAGGTTTATATCACTTTGACCCTGAACCGTGCCAGAATCCATTTACCATGATGTTCCCGTAAACAAGCCTCTTCCCCTCCTTCTTCTCTAAACATCAGGCCGTCCAGCCCAGCCCTGCCTCCCGCTGTTCCCCTCCAGCACACACACACACGACCCATCTGCTTCAGCTCTCCAGACCTTGCATCTGGCCTTCCATGAACTATATCTCTGTTCAGCTCTCACACACACACACACTGACGAGCATAGAAAGAAAAAAAACCGAACCAGTGTGATTCTGTTCATGCAGCATCAGAACACAGAGGGCACAGCTTGCGATGTGAACTCCCTTCAGCTCAGCAGGAAACAGACCAGTTTGAAACAGCAAAAACAAAACCAGATCTGCTTCTGAAAGAGACTTTTTTTTTTTTTTTAAAGCAAAGAAAGGCAGATAGAATTAAATCTGTTGTGGGAAGCAAGAAAGATGTTTTGAAAAAATGCCTCCTGTGGGAAGCTGGCACATCAACTGTTGCTCAGCAAAAGGAGAAAAAAATAAAGCGTCTCCCACCATCTAAAATACATTATCGTGAGCGCATTCAGATCCATACGCTCACACAACACCCGACGTGAATGCTGTGTGTGTTCCTGTATGCGAAGCCGGCGAGTTACAGAATCAGCAATGATCCTGTTATCATGGGATTTCACTGTGCATTCAGCTGCCCGCCATGTGGGCTGCAGTATCTATTGCATTGACGTGATGCATGTGACACGGAGTTGACAATTAAACGCACGCAAACACACGCGCACAGAGCAGACAGCAGGCATCTGGTACAGTGACGATGTAACAGCTATGACGCAATGTTGACCCTCAGGTGTCAATACGCACCGCCTCATCATCATGCATGTGCACACAAATACAGCGAGACACATGCCGTGGCACAATTAGTGAACAGAGCTGAGTAATTGGATTGATAAGCGAACTGTCTGTTACTGCTAGATTCACTGTTTGAGTCACTTTTCAAACAAAAACACCAGAAATGAGTTTTTTCCCAGCTTCTCCAGCGGGAGGGTTTGCGGCTTACTGACAAGACATTTAACATCTCTGGGTGTCAGACTGGGATCCAGACAGAGCAACACATCTGAAGATGTCATTTTGTGCTTGCAGAAAACTTCAGTGTTAGTTTTTATAGACTAAAAACATTCAGATTAATACGTTTGTTTGATTGTGTCTGGTTTTTATTAATTGAAACTATTGGCACTGCAAAGTTCTGCACTTTTTAAAAACATGAACTGTTGTAGACTAATGGGAGTACTGGTGGGAATATGTATTATGATGTTGCTGACAAGTATGTAATGTGATGCAGTGATGAGTCCAAATTTCCCAATGGGACAACAAAGTATCTCTATCTATCTATCTATCTATCTATCTATCTATCTATCTATCTATCTATCTATCTATCTATCTATCTATCTATCTATCTATCTATCTATCTATCTATCTATCTATCTATCTATCTATCTATCTAAAGTAATAGCTACTTTCAGCCTTGTAGTGAAGCGGACAGCAGCATGGACGACACATGCACGGCACAATAGCCAGAAGGGACACATAAACACACACACACATGCTGCAAATAACAGATAAAAGTTTAGTGAAATTCCGCATCTGTCAAGCTCGTACTCAACATCACAAAAGAACATTTGAAACTGTGAAGCTGCACATGTCTATGCCTAAACCACACTGTTGAAGCGTGGCCGTTCACATGTGTGCATTTAGTCTGCGTGCTATTCAATTGTGTGTGTGGAGGAGAAGCACAAGAAGTGTGTGTGTGTGTGTTTGTGAGGGAAGATGGGAAGGAGGCTGGCTGTCAGGATGTGGAGTCCATTGTCTGTCCGACAATGAAGAGATCGAGTCGGCAGGAGTCCTGTGGCTCCCTCAATGGAGGCATTAACATCTGGGGCCAGAGGGCTGCAGTGTTAGTGTGTGTGTGTGTGTGTGTGTGTGTGTGTGTGTGTGTGTGTGTGTGTGTGTGTGTGACAGAGAGAGAGGGACTGTGTGTGTGTCTTTGTCGCAAACACCCTGGATAAAACTGGATTTTCAAGGCTTTTTTCCCCTCCTGATAGTGAATAATGCAGATGTCAGGAGGAATTCAACAACCAAATTGGTTTCCAGAGATATCTCCTTGTAACCTGCTTCACTCCTGCACAATCTACTGTGCGCACTTATATGGAGGATTACGTGTGTTTTTAAAGGTCTCTGAACTCCATTTCACAAATTAAAAGGTGAGCAAAGTGAATTTGGGCAGGATTATCCTCTCTGCGCCGCAAATGTCAACTTTGCCAACTTCTGCTAGTATATTACTTTCATTAATCTTCGCAAATGGCACAGACACACACGGAGACGTGGCGAGCCGCCCGCCCACCAACCTTAAAAGAAAGCCCACGAAAAACCCCGAGGAGACAATTACACAAATATCACAGCCTGAAAGCAAATCCTCAAGCACAATAATGCTCGTGTAAAGCCTATCTGCTCCATCCCACATGGCAATAACATGCCTCCACTAACTTCTCCCACAACCCCTCGCTCTGTAACACCCCCTCCTCACTCTCTCTTGTCTGTTAGTTAACTGGCACTGGCACCATCCAGCTTGTAAAAAACCTAAAAAACCTCCTCCTCTTTCTAAACCACCACCTTTTTTACACAAACCCCTGCTCACTGTCCAGCGTGGACGCCTGCCTAACCCCCACGCAGCCCCCTCCATCCCCCTCAGTAATTACAATAATCACTCAACTGGAGCTAATACTTACTTCATTAAGGCAAGAAAAAAAAATCTGGAGGAGGGGAATGAGGAGTAAAAAAAAAAAAGCACTCCAAAGTAATATCTCAAGTCTGTGGATTATTGTCACCATAAGAGCTTAATTTTGGAGTGTCAGCTGAGCGAGCGGGGGAATACAGGCAGCACTTGAGGGGGACTCGCTGCTTTTTATGGCATTGGGAAATTAAAAAGCTGTGTGTGTTTTCAGTGGGAACTCTAAAAATCATTAATCTGCATAAGTGGAGAATACTTTGATGTCTGTTGGAGCACCTCTGTAATCCCTCAGGAGTCACCAAAGTAAGTTAGGATTATGATTTGAATAGTATAGTGATGCTGTTAAAGATACAAAGCAGAGTCGAGGAAGGAGAGGTGCCTTAAAAAGTTCATTAGAAGGCACCAGGTTCACTCAGGAGGAGGAAAACACTGTTTCTACTCATCCTGACACACTGCAGCAAAAACCACTGGACCCCAGGCGTGTAGCTGTGCATTACACACTGTATAGTAACTGTACTGAGATTTAACAGCACATACAGTGGATGCACAGACTACAGCGGAGTTGATTCCCTTCCAACTGCTGCTGACCGCAGTGCGCTGTGTTTACACTGCGCGGAACGGAGATAAAGTTGCACCACACTGAGCCCCCAAACTGGCAACCCCACAACACCCAAATGATGTGTTCAGGCGACGGGGTTGTGTCTCAAATCGTCCTGCGCGTAAGAAGAAGAAGAAAAGAAGAAGAAAAAACATGGGGGCTTCATGGCAACAGTTGGAGATCCGGACGCTCCGGGTTTGGATGTGTTCTGCCTCTGCGTCCTTCGCCTACTTTTAATCCTCGCCGCGCAGCAGCCTCCATTACAGCCTCCGATAAATAACGAGCGCAAACTTACCTTATTATTACGGCGGTGGTGCTGATGATCACAGTGTTTCCTCTCCGTCTCTCTCTGACGACAGACCCAGTATCCCTTCCTCCTGCCTCTCTCTTCTCTTCTCCGTTATCTCGCGTTTGTTTTTGAATTTGGAGTTATGAATTATTCCACATCCTCATCAATTTCTGATGGTTCCGTCCGCCGTTTTCCTCTCTCTCTCCTCTCTGTGATTTAAAAAAAAAATGTTTGGACAAGAAGGCAAATCAAGCCATATGATCCTGTCATTCAGTTTCTACACAGAAGAACTGGCTCTCCGCGCAACTCCCTCCCAAGGCTTTGTAACACGAAACCAGGAGGAGGAGGAGGAGGAGGAGAAAAGGAGCGCAGGAAAAGAAGAGAAAAAAAAAGGGCAAAGAAAAAAGAAAAGAAAGCGTGAATTTAATCCGCTATCTGGGACGAGCTAGAAGGATCTCTCCGCCTGCGTGAGTCAGAAGTTTGAGCGGTCCGTACCGAGCAGACACAGCGGAGTGGATCGTGGCGCTGCGTCTCTGTGCCAATCTCCACTGGAAGTGATGCGTGTGTTCGCGGCGCTGCGGCGTGTGTGCGCCCCCAGCCTGCTCCTGCAGTACGCATCACAGCAGGGACCGGGGAGGATTTCAAAAAAAGGCACACAAACAGGTCTCCGCCCATCAGCCCCTCCGAACAAGGGCCCCGACAGAGCCGAGGGGGCCCCGTGCAGCAGCCATTTACACCGCTTGATTAAGACGGTTTCATTGTGCGGGAAGTGGAAGGTCTGTTTTTGGCAAAGTGCTGCGCAACCTGGAGTCTGACCTGAGACACTCCGAGGTCCTTTTTAACGAGCCCCCACGCACCCAAATGAGCATTTGGTTGGGGAGCAGGGTGGCCCTCCGGTTAAAGAGACCATTGTTCACCCAGCTTCCTGCCCTGCTGAGGTGCCACTGAGCAAGGCAGCACATTTACTCTGCAGATGAGTCAGTCTGAAGGAGCAGAGAGAACAGATCAATACAGCATTAATTCAACAAGGTTGTTATTATAATGACCACTTTTCACTGAAAAAAAAAAAGCAGTGATATAAAAATACAAAGAACGCGTTGCTGGCAGATGGAGCCAATAACTTTTATTCAGCTGTATTCATTTTATTTGTGTCATGAAGAAATCAATAATCTGACTTTTAATAAATTGGATGGTTTGTAGTGTAAAGTATCTTCTCTGGGCGTTTTAATGACTGTACTCCAAACATGAATAGCTGCTTATCTGCTGCTGCTGCTGCTGCTGGGAATGTTTAGCCTTGACACAAGAGGCCAAATAAGTGTTGGAAATATCTCTTCTAGTTACACGGTGAAAAGACTTCATTAAAATCCCTTCATTCATATTTTATTCTTAAACACCCCCCTACACTCAGAAATATTTCAATTACTGTTACTTCACATAGATCCAAGGATGTTGTGGCTGTTTTCACTTTCATCCACTCAATGGGAAACAGGTTACTAATGTCTGTGCTCGCCTTAAAGCCTGGTTTGGTGACAACACAGCCAGTCAGGATCAAGTATCCAGCTTGTACAAGAAACTTGAAGCCTCCAGCGCACAGACACTGAAATGTTTCCATTAAAAAAAGTGAATTAGGCCTGTTTCCATTACCTGCTTTGGAGCAAATAAACCAAGTAGTGTCATCAGAAGGTGACGTATAGTTTATGTTACGCATGGGTGGAATAAATTGAGTAGAAGAAGCCGGAAACAGAACTTTAGCACTGACATAGCGCTGTGTAGAATGGTCTGACTGCACCTCGCTATCATTCTGCTACAGAGGGAAAAAGCTGTAGCATGTTTGTATTTCTTTAAACCAGACACTATCACCTTGAGCAGAACAGGATGTTGTGATGGTGTTCATTTGAAACAGTGGATTTTGCATTATTGCATGATCCAAACCTTTTGGCAAACCTTTACAGTGTGGTAGGTTGTTGCTCAGAGGTTGTTGTTGCCCATAGTGAGGGGGATTTTGAAGCCACTACAATGACTTGCAACACTTTAATCTTTTATCCTTCTTTAATTTCTTGTACTTGTCAGCGTATCGCCAACCAAATCACCAACTTAAAGTCCTCATATGTGAAAACCTACTTTGCAACAAAAGAGATTCTGATTCTAAAAACACACAACCAATGGCAAGCTTTTACTAACAAACCTCAAAGCCATCTACAAGAGGACAATGTGTAGACGTCTTCAGGTTATTATTCTTTCATGTCAGCTGGTATTGGACTATTCATTCTGTCTGGAGGTGAAGGCAATTGAAGAAGCAGGAACAGCTGATCAGTGATGTGAGTTAAATGTTCGCTAGATCTGAACTTATATAAAAAAAGGGGTTTCCATCACCCATTATGTGCATTAACTTGCTCGAAAAAGTCAAAACTCAAATTAACTCAAATTAAGCTAAAAACTTTTTATGCCAAATTCAGGGCGTTTTTTTAGTTTTATCATCTCCATTAAGTTTTTGTAATGTGATACCTACGATGCACAGAAGGGTACGTTACAGAAACATGGGTACCGAGAATGGACTTTTCAGTGAAGGATATGATAAGTAACATTAAAATGTATAACTAGACTCATGTTTTACATTTTTATGGCTTGTGCAGTTACATTATCCCAAATGTTTCCAACAACCCAAAGAAATCTGTAATTGTATTCAATGTAATGTATGTTTCAGTTTGGTCGCCTGTGAATGGCATCATGTCCCCTTTACCAGCTGTAGTCATTGAAACACAGTAAACACCAGGTGATATGTCACATACCCCTTTTCCACCAAGAAGAACCAGGTGCTAGTTCGGTGCTGGTGCTAGTGCTGGTGCTTATTTGGTTCAAATCTCGCACCTCCTAAGAACCTGTTTGCTTTTCCATTTGCAAGGAGCCAAGTTGGAGCCACGCCATTGTGTCACCGTAAAACGACTATGCTTGCATCGATTACATAGCAGTTCAACAAACGCAGTAAGTTGATGATAATATCGATCTCTTTCTTTATAAAGATAAACATAATAATAATAATCTAACCTTTATTGATCCCCTTGGGGAAATTCCTTCTCTGCATTTGACCCATCCTATTCAAAGTTAACCTTAACTATACATACTAGGAGCAGTCTTTATAAAGATAAAGATCTTACTATGTTAAGGGCTATGAGATGACATATGTTGTAAATATGCGCTATATAAATAAAATCGAATTGAATTGAATAGATCAGGCGGAGGACCGCGAGGTGGAGAAGGCCTATTGTCTGGGCACATCCGCTATCGCGCTACTGGTGGGACACAGGTGTACAGATTTCAGCGCAACAGTTTGTGCAAAACTTCCGTGTGTCCCGGGAGTCATTCCTATACATCTGCGATCAGACCAGGGACGTCCTGGAGAAAAAGGACACTAATAACTGCTTGTGTGTTCCTTTCCACCGTTGATCGTTGATCACGATAACCCCGCCCCCAGGCCCCTGACGTACTCGGTGCTTAGCTCTGGCCCAGCAAAGAGTTGGTGCTTGCTAAGCACCAGTTTTTAGCACATGGAGCCGGTGCTTACGCGGTGGAAACACAAAAAACTGCTGCTAAGTCAGGCTCTGGCTCCGAACTAGCACTGGAACCAGCTCGGTGGAAAAGGGGTAAGGGTGAGTAGCATGAGCTCCCTGCAGCTATCCAGAAAGATGATTTAAATGAATAATTTTAAACATTTGTTTTCAGTCAGCTCTCCATTTGGTCGGCCATTTTCAGTGAATAATTTCTGTGCTTATTGACGGTCAGACTCAAAGTTTTAAACAATTCCTGTAAAAATCAGTGTTTTTGGAAAGCTGCAGGGAGAAGAAGAAGAGTGCAAAGCTAGCATGACTCACAGAGCCGTAATAGCCACAGTAATAGGAAATAAACTGTGTTGAAATAAACTGGAATTTTCCTTCAACTACTATAGGACAAGGGGGCAGACTAACTTAAACAATGGCTACATTGCAAATACATCTGACAACCTCTGTAAGATTTTACTCAAGGGCCACATTATTGGGCCAGAGTAGCAAAACTAAGAATGAGACGGTGGAATGGTGGAATGCAAGATCTATGGTAATAAACCAACCAAGAGGTAAAACATGAAGTTATGTTAACACACCACCCAAATAAATTTAGCGAAGGCAACAAGTGTAAGTACAGAAAGCCTTGATTCATTTAATTCAGGCCACAGACCAAAGATTAGCTGAAACGCTCTCTCAACGCAGAGGAGAGCTGAAGTTCGGATATCAGACTGACAGAATGCTTAGTTAGATGGCTAAAGTTGAAACTGATGAGATTTCTAAAGCAGCAAATGTAAAGAGGAAGAAGGAAGGAAGTAGAAGAAAAGGAGATAAAATGGGAAAAAGAATGAAAAATGGAGAGAATAATGGCAATCCGAGGAGGAAGAGATGAGAGCAGTGGCACACAGAGTTTAAAATATACAGCATTTCCTCTTTCTTTGCGTCTCAGGCGGCTCTAGGGCAGCTAGGATAGCTTCGTCAAATACATTCTTCAGCCCTCGCTACAACAACAGGAGAGGGAAGAGAACAACAGTACGATTAGCACAGCAAACACAGAAATAAGATAGATGGGGAGGAGGATAAGAGGAACATGGCAGAACAAGGAGGAGAGGTTGTTGTGTGGAAAAACAGATGGCATAAAGGTCGACCGTGTGAAGATGATCCATGGCACAAAGCTGAAGAGTCAAGTGCAGCAGTGTGGAGACTACAGAGGAAGGCAGGCATTTAACAGCATTTAAAGTGAGGCAGGGGCTGAGATCCCCGACAGGAAACAGGAAATGACATCAGCAGGTATGCAACCATTGTGCCAGGGAGAGAGGGGGAGGAGGAAGGAAGAAGCAGGGGTGGGTGGAGCGCTACACCTCAGCTCCATCAACACCATTGTTTTCTGTCTGAGTGACAACTAGCTCCCCTGTTGTCCTCTGATTATTGTTCCCTCTGCTTGATGCCTTTCCAGAGTTTACAGCAATGCTTAGATGGCAATACAAGTACTCAGGATTTCACCGAGCAGATACTTGATTAATTAATTAAACAGTCCAACACAATATCCAATACTACAGTGTTACTTCTAATAGCGAGTATTGTAAAGATAATAAAAACTATAAATGACATACACATGAATAATGATCCTGAGAGTCTAACAGTTCTGGTTTTATTATATCTCAATGCAGCATTTGACACTGTGGATCATGAGCTAATCCCAGATAGACTGAAAAATTAGGTTGGGCTCTCAGAAACGGTCCTTGGGGTGGTTTAGCTCGTACTTAGAAGGCGATATGCTGTGAGCATTGGTAATTATGAATCTGAAAGTAGCCCAATGTTCTATGTAGTCCCACAAGGATTAGTTCTTGAGGCCTCTTCTTCTTCAATATGTACAGACTACCCATTTTATTTTTAATTTTCCAAAACTTTAGGGTTGCCTATTCATTCAATCTTTATTAAGGACACAAGTGCAGACACAAGATCCATAGTTAAGTTATAAAAGAAAAGAGAATTAAAAAAGTATAAAAGGAATACTGTAAATAATTAGTTATATTTATAGTATACGATGATATATCCAGTGTATGTTTTCTCTTTTTCCCTGCATTTTTTCAAGTTTAAAAAGATCCCCTATATCACAATGCAAGCACAGAGGTCTTTTCCACACGCCTATCATAGTGAAGTCACGCAGATCTATCCAACACTCTCATCAAATTACTATGGACATACAGGAATGCAATAAAACTTCCTTCAACTAAATATAGACGAGGCTGAAATAATTCTATTTGGTAATAAAGAAGCAAGGCTGGCGTTCAGTGCGGATCTTGAGTCCAGGGCACTAGAAACTAACTACGGTCAAGATTTCAGGATCTAAATTTCAGTTACCACATCAAAGCTGTAACTAAATTCTCATTCTGGCATCGTCAAAACATAGCCAAACTGAGAAACTTTGTGTCTACGCAAGATTTAGAATAACTCACACATGTTTTTATTACCCGTAGAGTGGACTACTGTATTGCAATCCTTACTGGCCTCCCTAATAAGACCATGAGACATTTACAACTCATCCAAAACGCATCACCAAAAACAGAGAACCCATTACTCCAGTTCTTAGGCCCTACATTGAATCCCTTTTAAATATAGACCTGAATGTAAGGCCTTACTTATCATCTATAAATCTCACTGTTAATACATAAAGCATTTCTGCCTTGAAGTTGAAGCATGCTGATGGCCGTGTCAAAACCACAGATTCCGACATCCAGGCTTTCATGCGTCACAAAACTAAAAAATGAATACTGTCCACTTGCAGGGTGGCTTTCTGTGCCAATATTCTTCTTCAGAATCGGTTTCTTGTTCAAGCACGTATGGCTGAATTACTCGTGTAGCTAAGAATAGTTTCACAGTGGTTAAACAGAGTCGTTGGTGAGCTGGTGTGATTGAGCTGCAGCGAGAGGTGAAGGGAGGGCGGAGGTAGTGCAGGGACTTTATAGATCTGCACATTAAGGAGGCAACGATGTAGAGTTACATCTAACCCATTTTAAGGCAAGAAGGGATTATTATTAATGGAGAAAATCTTCTAAATATGGAGCTTTGATACACAGATAAGGTTTCAGGGGTTTAACCAATAACCAAAGAGGGACTTTAGAGTAGGAAATAACCAAAACATGCTACCAAGAAACATGGCTCATATTCCTTAAAGTTATCTCTATCATTTTACGTTGCTGAGGGAGACCCTTACAAACTACTAGCAAAGCACTACATCACCAAAATACTCCAACCAAGTATTTTGCATAGTCTTGCAGATAAATTTCACTGTGTGACCTGGTTAAAGGAAGCTACATCTACTTAGCAAACAGCCAAAGGTAGACTGCTTACTATAAGGAAAAAACCATATGAAAAATATCTGATATTTACTTATGAGCAACACCGCTGAGCTCACAAGACAAAACAGCCACCAGCATGCAGGAACAAAACTCATCAACGATGTTGTGCACAGACCAGGGGGGAAAGGGACATGTTCCTCTTTCCTCCACTTACTGAGTTCTTGCCATTGAGGTGTCAATCATACATGTGTCCAAGAAGAGAGGGTGTGTGTGTGAGACTGTAAATCTAGTATATTTACTTATATGTATTACCTGCGTGAGGGCTGAGCACTCCACATATTTCACAGCCTTGAGGTCTCTTGCCAGCTTCTCAGCCGTCTCTGGGGTGATGGGCTTTTGCTTGTTCTTAGCCAGTTTCTCTATAGTGGAAGGGTCATCCCGCAAGTCAATCTGAGTCCCGACTAGAAGGAAGGGCGTCTTTGGACAGTGGTGGGTAATCTCTGGAACCCACTGGATATACAAACACAACGGTCAAGAAACTTTGACACAAGAGCTTAATGGTGGGTGTTCATTTGTGAAAATGTTCAGGTCAGATTTCATTTATCTTAGATCTTGTCATCTAAAACAAAGCATACAAATTTCATGACTGTGCTTCAAAAAGAACAGCTGTTAAAAATAAATGAAAAGGCCAAAGCTACCTTTTCTTTGACATTTTCAAAGGAGGACGGGGACACGACAGAGAAACAGACGAGGAAGACATCTGTTTGGGGATAACTCAGAGGTCGCAACCTGTCGTAGTCTTCCTGACCTGGAGAAACCACATACAAGTATGTTTAAGTGGCATGTCATGGCTATCAAGTTACCAGCACTGATAGAGTGGACAAAGCTTGATATCTCCGTCTATTCTGAGGCAGAACAACAAACCACAGGGAACACATCAGGCTAAAAAAAAAAACACAAACTAGGTATGTTAATGATTATCGGTTAATTGATAATTAATTGTTATCAATTTGTACATTAGCTGTAACATCTGGTTACGCCACCAGGTGCCTCATACTGTTTAACACTAGCTACCAGAAGAATAAACAAGAAGGACATACCTGCTGTATCAAACAATCCCAGAGTGTAGGGCTCTCCTCCAATCATTACAGTTACAGCATAATTATCAAACACCTGCAACACATCAGACCAAAACCCAGTTAGCTACCCATCATACAGTAGTGAAGTATGTATATGTCAGAGTAGAAATTGCAATCCAGGATAAGGACTACCATGTTCAACAAAGTGCCACCCACATACTGTTGGAGTCTGTCAGAATAAACTGTAGATACTGTAAATAAGTATAAAACTCATAAATGGGCATGTATTAATTTGATTATAAAGGAGTGTTTTCTTGCTTTATTTGTAAGAATATTGTTGTTTCCTTTAGTTTAACATCATATCATTAAAATAAATTTGAGTTTGTTCTAGGAGAGACTCCGATCGCAATCTGTCCTAGGACAATCGCCGCTTATGCTGGATCGCGATTTCTACTGTAACATATATTCTATTACCACTGCAGTTTTGAAAGATACTGCAAATAAAATAGGACTGAATGATGTATTGCTTCAGCATCGATACTGCAATGTGTGCATGCACAATAGCCACATCACAGGAAGTGCGATGTGAAGTAAGACAACTTTACTCAAACCAATCATGTTACAACTTGTTGTTTTTCTATTTTGCTGCTTAGATAGAAAAGGGAAACTCGCACAGCTCTCATTTTCAATAACAAATCTACAAGAGAGGTCTTTCTCATGAAACAATTTCCCTGAAAACACCTACTTTGTCAGCAGCGTCTTACAGTTGTTACCATTACATGAGGCAGCAGTTAAATCGGCACCACAAAGTTCTTTATGGCGAAGTCTCTGCCAGTGTTTCATCACATGAGAGAAGTTACAAATAACAGAATCATAATGGGTGCAATAATTTTTTACCTTGCAAAAGACATGATACCAATTAACTCTGTCACCAAAGAGGGTTTCAAAAACATGATCCAGTTGCTTGCTTAGCGGTATGTAATACCATTATCTTTTGCCTACTGTCCACTTTGTTAATGAGGAATTCCAACTGAAAAATTACTGTTTGCAGCATACAAGTGAGAACATCACTACGGGGATGAGAGAAACACTGGCTGATTGTAGTCTAGATGAGACACCAAGTCTGCATAACAACAGACAATGTGGTAAACATGACGAAGGTGTCTGTGCTGAACAAGTGGACCAGGCTGCAGTGAGCTAGTCAAAGACTGCATCTTGCATTTGATAAGTTATAGTTTATTTTTTTCAATCACTACATGTATTACAGAGAAACTAAATATCGCAAAGCATGCCCTACAGTAAATTACTGCTATGTATTATTTGCCAGACTTATTCAATATACTTCAAACCAACCATCTACATGCATCAGGTTCTGCCTGATTTAGGTTTGGACCATTTTGAGAGCTGCATATTGAAGGAACTTTGATCACACTACAGCTGGTCAACATGAATTAGTCAACCATGGATTGCTGTTTTTTTCAGTACCAATCCACAGTACTGATTAAAGAAGGGTGGATGATATGAACTCTTAATTCTTGGTAATGTTACAATTATGACTCTATTATTATATATAATAATAA
>OMNN01104097.1:0-10348 GCA_900302755.1 Chromis chromis | reverse complement strand
GAGGACAGCAAAGTAAGCATTTCATTGTACAGGGAAACATGTTTTCTTACTGTGCACATGACAATAAACACTTTGAATCTGGAATATAGTGCTTGTTGTGTTCTCAAATGCCCAGATAATGGAGGCCACTGAGAACCTGCTTAGGTTTGGATGGACTCTCTGTCCTGCTTCGGTCACTGACATGCCGTGGACAATGACATGGTCAATGACCAGAGCTCTCATTTCATCCTTGTCATCTTGCTCTCCCTCCTTGGCCTGCTCCTCTTCCTCCTCGGACACAAACTCCTCTACCTCTGCCTCTGTCCATCGTTGCTGTGTGGAACCTTCAGCAAACGGTCCATTCTGAACTGGCCTCTATGTGTGGTCACATCATTTGCAACAAGTGTCTTCAGTTTTGAGTGGTTGTGTTTACTGATTGACCCCAGGTCTGTTCATTGTGTTCAGATTTTGATGACTGTGTCAAGCATTTTGCATCTCATGAGCATCAGTGTGCAAAATGTGTTTACTGATTGAGAATTTGAGCAGAGATTTTTGCAATGCATGTGTTTTAGCAACACAAAATGAGTTTAGAGTTATGAGAAAAGGGGGGTTGAGTTTTGTGAATTGTGTCTTAACATACAAAATGTGTTTAGAGTTTTGGCAAATTGGGGCTAGTTTTATTAAATGTGTTTAGGCAATTGGTCATTTGGTTTAGAGAGCTGGGTTTTGTGTTTCAGCAGTAGTGAAAAACTGTAAAGCATAGTGTTTTGCAGGTGTGAACTAGTGAATGAGAAAAGACTTCATCCATTTCGGTGACTGTGGTCACTGAATGCACTTCGTCTGAAAGCAATGAAAAAGTGAGACAAAGTTTAGCCCACATGCATTTCTGTTTTGCAGACTGTGTTAAGAGTTTTGAACATGTCGCTTCAGTTTCGACCAATGTGTCTTAGCAATTGAAAAAAACTGTAAGAGTTCCTTTCACTGGAACTAAGGGGCCAAACCCAGCCCCTGAAAAACAAGCCCACACCATAATCCCCCCCCCCAGTCCAGTGGCGGTGTGCTTTACACCACTTCATCCGACGCTTTGCATTGCACTTGGTGATGTAAGGCTTGGATGCAGCTGCTTGGCCATGGAAACCCATTCTATGAAGCTCTCTACCACTGTTCTTGAGCTAATCTGAAGGCCACACCAAGTCTGGAGGTTGAGCTGTTGACTCTGCAGAAAGTTGGCGATTTCTGCGCACTGCACGCCTCAGCATCCTCTGACCCTGCTCTGTGATTTTATGTGGCCTACCACTTCTTGGCTGATTTGATGTTGTTCCCAATTGCTTCCACTTTGTTATAATACCACGAACAGTTAACCGTGGAATATTTAGTATCGAGGAAATTTCATGAAGGGAGTTATTGCACAGGTGGCAACCTATCATGGTACCATGCTTGAATTCTCTGAGCTCCTGAGAGTGACCCATTCTTTCACAAATGTTTGTAGAAGCAGTCTGCATGCCTGTATTCTTGATTGTATACCCCTGTGGCCATGGAAGTGATTGGAACACCTGAATTCAATTATTTGGAGGGGTGGGCCAATACATTTGGCAATATAGTGTATTTTGTGTGTATGTATGTATGTATGTCTGTGTGTGTGCGTGCAGGCCCCAACTGTGCATGTAGCCTGTTTCCTCTGCTCATATTCCTTGTTGAGTTAATGCTTAGACTTTTTTTATGCTAAGCCACACACTGTTTGGGAGACCTCTGCTCTGTTTCTTTGCCATTGTGTTACCTGCCTCATTCAACAACACTACTGTTGCTTGGAAACTAGATGCTCACATTGTTTATACCAGGGACCAGCTTATTAGGCCAAAGCTTGCCAGAAGGACAACAGTGCAGAAAAAAATGGACGAGAAACCAGTCATATTGTGGAATCAAGGGATTGTCCTTGAGTGCAGTGTTACACAGAAATGTGACAACCTGAAAATACTCCAGATCCCAACATCACCATCGACAGCCTTTTAAGAGTTGGGGCAGTTTAGAAATACATTAGAGAGTGTCTAAAAAAGATGTGGAGGACTTGTTGCCTTTTTCAACAGCAAATGGTACACCACCCTGGTCACATAACTGTGGAAAGGAAAGTTTCTGCAGCCCAGATATTAAACTGTTTCCAGTAAGGCTACATTCATACTAGATACAAGAGTTTTAATTTGTCATCTTGGTTGTTCTTTACATCCCTCCCTCTGCTAACCCAGCAATCGGGTGATGTAATCCACTCTGTCAGTACAGACATGGCACCCCTCTGTTTTCCTCATGATTTCATGACTTCAATCACATGGAACTGGACAAGACTCTCCCCACTTTTACTCAGTTTGTGAACTGCCCTGCCAGAGGACAAAGGACCCTAGACCTGCTGTTAAATGTTGGAGATTCACAGTGCTGGACAGGAAAATAGGCTGGGCCAGAAAGGAAGGGTCAGATTTGTTAATGATTTGTTAATTTCCTGCAAAGTATCCAGTCTTTCAAACTACAGTATTCACATAGATAGAAAACACAGTCAAAACATAGCACCACAAATCAGAGCTGCAGTGGCTGTCCTAAAACAATGCCATGGGCAGGTTTTTTGTGACAGCAAAGACAGTGGGAAGGACTTTATATAATGTGTGGCATCAGTGGCCCGGTCGTGTCGCTTTGCCCTGTACAACATCAGGAGGATCAGACCCTACCTGTCCAAGCATGCAGCCCAACTCCTGGTACAGGCACTAGTAATATTACACATTGACTACTGCAACTCATTACTGGCAGGCCTGCATACACATTCAAACCTTTGCAGATGATCCAGAATGCAGCAGCACGGTTGGTCTTCAACCAGCCCAAAAGAGCCCACGTGACTCCGCTGTTAATATCTCTCCACTGGCTCCCTGTCGCTGCTCGCATCAAATTCAAAACCCTGATTCTCGCTTACAAATCAGCAACTAAATCTGCTCCTGTATACCTGGACTCCCTCATCCAGGTATACACTCCACTTCACCCACTACGCTCTGCCAATGAAAGGCGCCTGGTCCCACCCTCTCAACAGAGCTCTAAGTTGCTTGCTAGACTGTTCTCCTCTGTCGTCCCCCGGTGGTGGAATGAATTACCAAGCTCAATCCGATCCGCAGAGTCCCTCTCTACTTTTAAGAAAAAGCTAAAGACCCAGCTCTTTTACAAATATCTATGCACTTAGTGATGCTGATGATGCTATCAGCGTTGCATGATAATGATGCTATCAGCGTTGCATTTGGATGATGTTGTTGTTGTTGTTATTCCTATTATAAAAAAACAAAACAAAAACTGTGCACTTCTCGAGCACTGTCTGTCAGCATTGTGCCCAATCAGGACCTAAAGCAGAGTTTTTGGTCTTCCTGGCCTTTTTGCCTTCTATCTAGATCTTTGCTTGTGTTGTTCTTTCTCAGATGTATGTCACTTTTGAGAAAAGCGTCTGCTAAATGAAACTGTAACATTGTAACATTGTAATATAATGTCAACCTCTATGGACTGCATTCAAGGAAGAAACCCTTGCTTGCACTTGGGTTCGAAACTGCAAGATTAAACTTAGCTAAAGAATATGATAAGAAACCTGACGAATATTAGAGCAATGCCTTTGGCCAGAGTAGACTAAAATTCATTTGTTTTGCTCAGGTTGGTTCAAGCATGTTTGGTGTGTACCTGGCCAGGTACAATTTACCATTGCAAGTTAGACAGTGTGTGGCAATGTGTTTTGTACCTGCTATGTACCTGGCCAGGACCACTACAGTTAATTAATGATGCATAGTTCCAGTGAAGTTCTCGTAAAACACAGACATGGGAATGTGATGATTTTGGACTGCAAAAGGTGTTTGGGCGATGACATTTATAGATACCACCATGAATGCTAGTGGAAATATCAGAAGAGTGGCTCCCAGTCCGCAGAAACTTGACAAAAGAGGAATAATTCCAGTATAATAATAATCCAACATACATAGCTTGTTGATTCTAAACAATCAGTTTAAGCGATTAAATTGAACCTGTCTGTCATTGTGAAGTATCTAAAGGGTCTCAAAAAGCAGCACATGATGCCAGGTTCTAAAAAGATTCAAGAACAGATGTGAAACAAAGTCATTGACATTTATCAGTCTGGAAAGTTTTACAAAGCCACTGCTAAGGCTCTGGGACTCCAACGAACCACATTGAGAGCCATTATCCACAAATGGAGAAAACATGGAACAGTGGTGAACCTTACCAGGAGCGGCTGGCCTACCAAAATTTCTCCAAAAAATGCATCAACATCTCATCCAGGAGGTCACAAAAGAACCAAAATGAACATCAGAAGAACTGCAGCCTCACTTGCCTTAGTTAAGGTCAGTGTACATGATTCCACAAGGATAAGGAAGACACTGGGCAAAAATGGCATCCATGGGAGAGTTGCAAGGCGCAAACCACTCCTGACCAAAAAGAACATAAAGGCTGGTCTGGCATTTGCAAAATAATATCTGCATGAGCCCCAAGACTTGGATCCCCTTACATCTGGTCTAAAGCTAATACTGAATTCCACAAGAAGAACATCATACCAACAGTAAAACATGGTGGTGGTAGTATGACGGTTTGGGGCTGCTTTGCTTCCACAGGACCTGGAAGGCTTGTCATAATTGATGGAGCCATGAATTCTGCTCTCTATCAGAAAATCCTCCTGGAGAATAGCCGCCCATCAGTTCATGACCTAAAGCTCAAGCGTAAATGGGTTCTGCAGCATAACTCATTATAACTCATACATAACATCATAACATCATAACTCTCGAACCAACTGCCATGCTGACACTGTGCCACAAGAAAGCACAAGCAAAACCTCATCTATTAAAAAAATCTCACATGTTCTTATCGCCCAATCTATTCACATGCGATCCATTCTTTCTCACCTTTGTCCAACTCCCTTCTGTATCTCTCCCTATTGTTCTTCAGCTTTGGAGACTTTTTCAACACCAACTTTTCTTTTGAACATCTCCACCTATTACTCTTTTTCTCTGTTACTGAAACATTGAGCCATGCTCTCATCACAACCAGACTTAACTGCTATAATAGGATTCCTTATGGAACATCATGCAAAGTCATTAATAAACTCCACCACATCTGGAATTGTGCTGCCTGCCTGCTTTCCCACTCCCTTGACCCCATCTCCCCTGTTCTAAACAACCTCCATTCTCCACTGGTTACCTGTTGCACCAAGAATTTAATCCTCCTAAGAAATCCTTAATACTCACAAAAGCCCTTTGTAACCAGACCCCTTTTACCTCAGCAATGTATTCTACCACTACACCACAAAGAGAAATCAACTTACATAAATTGCAAGTACAGTACATGGCATATAAAAAAAAAGACAAGAGTGTCTGAATGATTTATTTCCACGACCATTTCTAATTGCATGAAAAAGTAAAGGTATTTGTTTACATAGATGTAATATATGTATTGTGTCTTCTTTTAGGTGTGTGCGTATCACAGACACCGGTTTGGGTTACTTGTCCACCATGTCATCATTAAGAAGCCTCTACCTGCGCTGGTGCTGTCAGGTAACACAAAATACAAACACACAAAATGGAAACAAAACATGACAGTGTCTACAGTTTGTACAAAATCCCTTGATACATTTTAGACCAGCAGGTTTGATAATTTATCATTTAGCAGCCAAAAGTCCTGGCTGTAAATGCTGGCATTATACATGGACAATATCTGACAAATTAGAAGAAGAAATATGGGTCTCAAGAAAGCTAGAAACCTTAATCACAAACTTACAATACGGCTCTAAGAAAATAACACAGTAGATATTGAAGCCACTTCCATGCACTTTTTTACTTATTGACTATACTGACTGAGGGTTAGTATTAGCAGTTGTGAGGACTCAGTTCTGAAATGGCTTATGAAACTGTACATGTGTGTTAATGTTATATCTTGAATTCTTATTTTTACTAACAACTATTGCAAGCAGACTATGCAGACGTTTTAATGTAAATTTACTGCAATTCCAGGTGGAAATTGTTGAAATTAGCACAGTCATGTAACTTGCTTTTGTCCTGTACCCCATCACAGTTGCCATTGTTGTGCAGTATTGCAATTTAAGCACATAAGTCAGAATTGCACTGTTTCGCAACAGACATTGACAAACTTGCTGGTAGTTGATTTTACAGCCTGCAAGCATTTGTTTAATGAAACTTCTCCTTGAAAATAGGCTTTAACTTTAATGTATTACTGATTAATTTGTATAAAAGTGATACAGACAATGGTCTTTTATTTATCAGTGGCTTGATGAATACGTTTTCTGATACAGTGATCTTTAATCGGAAAACCTTTATGTGTGTGTGTGTGTGTGTGTGTGTGTGTGTGTGTGTGTGTGTGTGTGTGTGTGTGTGTGTGTGTGTGTGTGTGTGTGTGTGTGTGTGTGTGTGTGTGCTTGCGCGTGTGTGATTGCAGGTGCAAGATTTTGGACTGCAGCATTTGTTTGGAATGAGAAGTCTTCGTCTGTTGTCTCTTGCTGGTATGATTCCTTTCTCCATCTTTACCCAAGGAAAATGTTTCTACAACTGTTAAATTGTGACCTAACTTGTCTGTATTGTATCCACAGTGACTTGTTTTAAACATCTTAGCATCAAAATTTCAAAATATAAACACTTGGCATGTATTACATAAAGAGTAAGTACAGAAGCAATAACATATATGTATGAAGAATCAAAACAAGGTTCACTTAATTAGAGTGAGCATGTACAGTATATATTTTTGATTCAGTAACTGATATAGCTAGCAATTTATCGACTAAACTCAACTTTCAGTCACACACCTACAGTATGCATTCTGTTCTTGAGCTCTTTAGAGGGATGTAGTTCCCATTCCAATAATAATTTAGAAGTATAGCATGACAAAAGCCTTGCTTAAAATTTGTGTCAAGTTTGCACATAAGGTATTTCATGATCTAATATTCAGATGATGCTAGTCAAACCCTTTTGATGTTATTCCTCAGCCGTAAACTCAAAGAAAACTTTTTTTTTTAAATAGTCACGAGCTTTATTTTTAGTAGAGAGGTCACATGAATGTTTTGTAGCTTAAGTCGCATTGAAAGACTAAGCCGTAGCAATTGAAAAAATGTTCTATTTGCCCAAGGAAAGAGGATACTCTTTCTAAATGTTCTGAGCTGATTAATTAGTTCTTGAACAAGAACATAACATGCATCTATATAAAAAATAATTTACTCATTAAATAGTTTAATTGAAAACTTGCTACTGTTGTTTCATACATATGGGATAATAATATAAATATCTTTAGGTTGTGTACTGTTAGTGTGACGAAACAAGTCATTTGATGATGTCATGGCCAGCGTTTCAAAATTGTGATTGTATTTTTTACTATTCACTGACTTTTTGTGGGCCAAAGATGAATCAGTTAATTGAGTAAATAATAGGTAGGTAGGAAAATGATTAGGAGACTAAGTGATGATGGGAACAAATGTTAATAGCATCACGTACACCACAGATAATACTTTGTAACCTTTTGGCCAGACCAGAACCCTTTTTTACCCAGCTCATAGCTGAAAATGATCTTCCTGCTGTGTTCCCTCAGGATGCCCCCTGCTGACCACCACTGGTCTATCAGGCCTCATCCAGCTGCATGAATTGGAGGAGCTAGAGCTGACCAACTGCCCTGGTGCCACCGCTGAGCTCTTCAAATACTACTCCCAGCACCTGCCCCACTGCATGGTCATCGAGTAAGACCACTGACTGAGCCCACGACTGACAGATCACCATACCTTCCTCCTCTTTTTTCTTCCTCACTCTTTTCTTAAATGCCAAAACCCAGGATACTGAACTGCTCCTACTGTACCACTTTGTTCCTCTTACCTGACCCAATACCCTGTCTTCCTTCACACCCCATTAAGTAGACTGACCAACAGGCAGACAGAGAGGCAGGAAGGTAGATAATGGAACATACCAGACCCAGTGGATAATGGGATGGCATTTGAGCTTCATTTAAGAAGATGCTGGAGTGAAGAGCTTGGTGTGACGTCTTGTCTGACAGCAAGTTTCTTTTTCACAATCAACAAAGGTTTTTACTTACAGATGAGAGCTTCTATAGAGACTTTGATGATTTTTTTTTAACTGAATGGTTACTGAAGGGAGTAAAATATGCTGATCCAGATGCAGCATAGAGGAAATACGTAAAATGGAAATAAATGAGACTTTTGTGTTTTAACAGCTGGAACTCACACATTCACACATACACTGTAAACACACACAAACATACTGTATATGGTAAGTGAAGCAAATGTAAATCCTCAAGATCATGAATACATAATTTTAGATTGACTTCCATCACTCTATGTAATATAATCACTGTTTCATTCTTTCTCTCAGAAGGCATCAAGACAGTTTTGTGTTGTTTAGGGAAATACACAATATGCCAGCTGGAGAAACAGGAATCAGACAGAACTAAAGATGCAGTTCAAGAAGTGAATTACAGAGATGGAAAAGCTCTCTCTCTCTTGTTCTCTCTTCTTTAATGTGTGAAGTGTGTTTCATGGACTCAGAACTTCCCATCTTTTTGGGGCACCACCACCTTTTCTCATTTCTGTCTCTTATCAGAAATTAAAAAAGAAGAAGAAAAAGAAGAAAAAGAAAATTTTAATTTGAAAAACAACTGCTTAAACAGGCTTTTTGGAGAAATTGCACGCTTGAATGACTGGATTGATTATTGTTTTTTTGTGATCTTTTCTTCAGTTATTGTACACATTATTTAATTTACAGATCAGGAGAAGAAACTTTTGTAAATGGTGTGTTGTTGAGACACTTCAACGTGATTAAGCAGTGAATCAAATGAAAAGTAGAGTTTGCAGAAAGCATTTTTCCTTAGTGCTAGAGAGTGTCTGCTAAGGATAAAATGTTTTTCTTCAAATGATGAATAGAACAGAATCATGAATTACAAACAAATTGACTGTGAGGCTTAAACTGAGTGATAAGTTGATATTTCTGGATTTCAACTAATAAATAACTTAAGTTAGCTGAGGGACTTTGGAAGAGATCTGTCTGTTGATAAGAATGTCTTGTCCAAATTGAAACATCTGCTTTTGGAACTCTAAATTTCTTTTAATCTTTTCAATAATGATAGAAACCTCAGAGGTAATGAAGTGGGTGATTCCAGTATTTAATATAAGAGTAAGTCTTATGGTGTCCACTGCAGGTGAGGGTCAGTAATAAGCAGGATGATGGCAATTTTTAAAAGACAATTTAGTTTGTGGGAATTTTATAACTTTTCCTACTAACCAGATAAATTTATGATAGGTCTTTTATGTTTGAAATCATGTTGAAAAACATTGTAGTCCACTGTAAGTCATTTAATTCAAGTCAGCTGGATTACACAATAGATTATATTTGCCGTATAATGTTTCCTATATCACTGCAACCTAAGAATTAGTTTGTATGTCACTTAAAACAACACATTGCCTCTTTTATTGCAAGTCTGACCAGTGGTTCTACTAGTACATTGTAATCATGAAGTCACTAGCTGAGATCACTAGCTGGTCACGGAATGCATCAAGGCCCCGACAAGAAAATATGACTATTAGCCGACAAACATCAGACAAGTGTTGTGAACAAACCAACATGTTGCACAGATGTTGTTGTTGTTTTTTTAAGTTGAATGTGGATATTATGATAAATAACCAAACCCACATTGTAATAAAGCATATTTAGACCTGAGATTATCATGCAGATCTTTAAACTTGGGTAATCTAGGCAAAGCAATACATTCAACATTTGTTCATATTGCTAAATTTATACATATACAAAGCATCTGAAAATATCTGACTCTAGGTAAGTTGGAAAAATAGTAAAGTTTCCCATAGACCAAAAAACGTTCAAGTCAGTGGTCATGTTTTTTTTTTTTTTTCCGCTATCGTAAAATTTAAAGAAAATGGATGCAGCCAACAGTGAACAACTGTCCTGCTTTTTGCCTTGTGTGTCCTCTAATGCACTGAATGCCAACTGAAGGGACTGGGTAAGTGTCAGCCAATATCAGGTTGTGCCAAATGCATCCAGCAGCACATAAAATTAGGCTGGTTGCTTCTAGCTGATTGCTGACTACAAGGAAACAGACAGAGTACTACATAGAAAAGCAGACCATGCATGATTTTAGTCGATCTGCGTTTTTGTTTCAGAATGGCTCATTTCAGATGTTGTTTAGCATCTCTTAAGTGTACATAAGTATATTTATTTATTCATGTATTTATTTATTTAAATTAATTTGTGTCTTATTTACTTATTCATTTATTTATTGACAAGACATTTTCCAACCATTTTTGTTTTTGTTTTGGACCTTGCATCAGGTTTGG
>OMNN01104092.1:11711-24609 GCA_900302755.1 Chromis chromis | reverse complement strand
TATTTTTGCACTTGAGCCCCATTTTCTGTCAGGAACACAGAGACACAGTGTTCTGGATCTGAATCTTTTGGAATCAGATCCAGTTTTTTATGAAAGTGCCATCAAGTGGAGACATTCTAGATGTCTTGTCCTTTTAAAAATTTAATTTCATCATTTTTTTAACCGACACTGCTGATGAAAACCAAAGGTATCTGCAAAAGGTTTATGTGGATGATAGGTTTTCAGAATCTGGCAGAATGACAGAATAGAGACAATTGCACCCCCGGCCAATTTGGCACCATTTAAAGTAGGTCGAATTCGTTATTAGAAATTCCTGTTTGCAACGTACACACTGAAAGCTGTCATTGTATCACTCTGATACTCTGAGATTAAACTGTTTCCTAGGTAATTTCTGGAGTTGATGAACCCTGATTTCCTGGAAAGATTACTGGAAATACACCGATCAGGCATAACATTATGACCACTGACAGGTGAAGTGAATAACACTGATCATATTGGTACTATGTGGTGTTCTGCTGGAAAACCTTGGATTTTGGCATCCATGTTGATGTGACTTAGACACCCAAATAAACACTGTCCAGAACAAGCACACTCCCTCATGCAAATGGAAATCTTAAATTTACTGGCCTACCCCCACAGGAAAATGCCCCCCACCACATGGCAACAACATCAACCAATCAGGAACATCTTGAGGAACATGACAATGGCCCAAGATGTTGATTTGAACTCCAAACTTCCTAGACCCCATTCTGATCAAGCATCAACAGGATGCAGTGGAACAAGTTGGATTGACAGAGGCCCCACTGCACAAGCCAGAGTACCCAAAGGATCCACTGCCAACATCCTGGTGCCAGACCCCATAGGACACCTTGAGAGGTCCTCTTGTCCATGCCCAATTGTTCAGAGCATTTTTTAGCACATAAGGGGGACCAGCACAATATTAGGCAGGTGGTCATACTGTTACGCCTGATCGGTGTATATACAAAGTTTATTCTTGGGTGATTTTGGCTTTAATATGTGTTTATGGCAATCCATCTAATTGTCTAATTACTTCATGAAAGCCAAAAATGTCAAACTGCTTCTGGTGCTGGAGGAAATGTCATGGTATCACCAAAGTCTACAGAATTCATCCTCCGGGAACCATGAATGTCCACATGAAGTTTATAACAATTTAATTATTTTTGTTGCTATATTTCAGTCTGGTTCAGAGAATGTATGGACTGGCCAATAGACTTGCCATTTTTAGAGCCATGCTGCTACTGTGGCTAAAATTAACTAGATGAGGCGAAATAGCCAGTGATTACTTAATAGCCTATTGCATAAAGGCCATACCAAAGTACACAACAATACGTAACAAATGTCCATTCCCTTTTGGCTGCCTGATTCTTGCTGTCAAGATTTATGAACTGTCTCGTCCAAACTGTACATCAAATTTGAATGATGGGTGGCAGCAAGGAGTTTCACACCACATAAATATGTTTGTACAAGTAGCCCTTGGCAGAGCAGACTCACAATATGTAGAACTGCACTGGTCAGTCTAAAAAATTGATCCTGGTAGCGATTTTTCTCTTTTTCTAGCTTCTTGGTTGAGAAGTCAGAGGAGGAAATACACCTCCTGTAAAATGAAGAATGAAGCCCTTTGGTGTTACTCCATGAACCATGTTTCACTTAAAATAATGTTTCTCTCTGAAGTCATGAATAATAAAACATAATAATACTCGAGCTCCCCTATCACATCGTGACAGTGTGCCAAGTTTTTCCCCGTGAAATGTAAAAAAAAAAAAAAAAGAAAAGAACTGAGCTACCATTTTGTCAGCTTCAGTAGCTGAAAAATGATGATTTTGAGTGAACTGTTTCAGTCCGTTGCTCGCTGCACTGGCCAGAGTTTGTTTAGGTTCAAACAGCCATTTTTCTTCCCATATTTGTCATTATCACTCACACAATGGGAAATCAAACGGTACATATCTTTTTAACATGAAATAGTTCTGACTTTCACAGTTTTGCCATTCCTTCAATAACAGCATCGGATGAACATGACTCATGTTTGTGCTATATACTCGGAAAATGGGTCATACGCCACTTCCCACTCAAAAGTTGGGATGTATAATCGCAAATTTATAAACGAACATTTACAGAAATCCTGAGAACAATCTGGACACATAGGAAACTGGCAAATCAGATGGTGAGATAGTGAATTTAAGCCAGACTGAAACTGCAATTAAATGTAAAAAGGTGTCATTATACTGATGATGGTGCCTCTTACAAATTCAAACCAGCAGTGTTGTTTGTATTATGTCTGTTCAATAATATTTCAACAGTGAAGAGGGCTGGACTGTGTGCTGCTGACACTAATGGTCAGTTGTGGAGCACACCACAGCTGTTGAAAAGCTCGGATGATACCAGGATGTAGCAGGTGGAAGGATTCAGGATAGTCTGGCTCACCTTTTCCAGATATTAGCTGTTAATATTGACACTTTTTTACTTCCAACACATTAAAAAAGCTAACTGATCAAATTATCGTTGTAGAAATCCAAGACAACATGAAGGAGTTTTAAAGGATTGCTGAACAGCCCAGTAACAGTTTTCAATAACATCTTCTAATACTGTGCCGATATCATCAAATACAATTTCAGTTGTCGTGGAGTTTTTGTGAGCAAAATTGCTGCAAACAACACAACTGTCCTGTCAGGTGCACAGAGCGCACCGGAGATACTGTGGTGGTTAGCACACACACTCTGCCTTCTACAGTCACCTCACCTGGCACATCTTCACCACCTGCACATATGGATTGTGTAAATTGGCAAAATCCGGAAATAATGCCAGTGACAGTCCTTGCAAAATCATTGCAGTCCACATTCTCATTATGAGTCCTAATCATAATGCAGGACAAGTTCACCATAACAAAACCTGAATAAATTTCGAATGATGTCCTCGAGCCGGGGAATACCACTAACTGTGGAGATCATTTTGGCAAGGTGTGAAGCAATCAGTCTGATTACTGTAAACATTTGAATACTGCGGTTAGGGTAGTGCATAATACTGCACAATGGATGCACTGACACTGCTAGAGGGCTGCACGAATGGATGAATTAGGATGAAACAAGTGTTCAAGGACCACAAATATTTTCTGGCCCATGATGATGACTGACTAATAAGCCAATAGATTCCCTCAAGCCAGGTTCTTGGATTTAATTGTGTCCAGCATTAAACCAACCAACCTGACAGAAACGTGCTTTCAAGGCACAAACACTAGTACTGACCAGTCTGGGATTTCTGGCATTGGTTGTTATTAACAGAAACTAGCCAACAGCTATGGTATACAGTGAGTGAGAGAGTAATATCACTTAAATATCAAATGACACATAATTGCATTAACTGCATACTTTTGAACAACAGTATTTGCTCTTTGTGTACAATACAAATGTTCTTTGTATACCCACCTTTATTTCTGACGACAGACTGAATAATCCTCAGCATGGAGGATACCAGTGTAGCATAAATTTCTGGAGAGATGTTCTGCCATTTTTTAAGGCATTTTTTTTCAGCTGCACTTTGCTGGAGGGGTTGTGCTGCTCTACTTTTCTCTTTAAAATACCCCAAAGGTGTTCGTTTGGATTCAGGTCAGGTGACATATACTTGGCCAGGTCATGCTTCTCACTTTTTTTCTGCTTTAGAAACTTGTGCGCTTTTGGCAGTGTGCTTTGAATCATTATCACGCTGGAATCTTCTGGAGGCCGGGAGTCATCTTGTCAACTAGTCTGGTATATCCACAGGCATTCATGACACCATCTATAAATGGCCATCTGATGCAAGAGTGTGCTCCTAATATTCATCAGTTTTTAGTAAATCTGGATCTTGCATGCTTATGCAGTAGAGTAAGCTAAGGTTTTTTTTCTTGGACACCAACCATAGAGGTTAACACTATGCATTTGTCTTCGTACTGTGTGAACTGTCACAGAAAACTCAGATTTCCATTGATAACCCCTGTGCCAAGTGTGAAGACCTTGTACTCTGTCCATGTAGTGCTCTGTCCATGGCATCATTTCAGGAAGCAGCCATTGCAACTCTAAATAGTGGTACTATGGCGCATTCTGTGCCTCCTAATATCTGCTGCAGCTGTGTTTTGACTGATTTTTAGTTAGTCACCAATATTACTGTAACCTTTTACTTGTTTGTGAGGTCTCACGATCAGATGAAGTATTTGTTTTTGATTGTTTAATAGAGAATATATCCCATTTGTCAACTTAGAAATAATGCAGTTATTAAGAGGTGATACAACTTTTAATCATTTGGCATTTCGGTGATATTACGCAGGGGTGTACTCATTTCTGTGTTTGTATATGAAGTTTACCTTCCTGCCTAAAGAAAGCCTCATTTGGGAGTCATACAGTTCTGTTAAATTCTATCTTAGCTCTGAGATATAACAACAATCCATGAGTTCAATAATGCCTGTCATTTTGGATTGGGTTATTACAAGTCGAAGTGAGTAGTCGATACATCAAGTTCCCTTACACTGTGGGAGAGTAGACCTAGATCAAAAGCCAATCTGCAGCCACGTCTGGATTTCAAAATCAAATTGGTACAATTGATTGTTCTCATGTGGCTATATTGGCTCCATATGAAACCAGATTCATTTATGTAAATTGAAAGCATCAATAAATGTCCAAATTAACTCTAACTTGGTCGTAACAAATGCAGTGGCAGGCGGTGTCTGTGATGCCAGCTTCTGGGTAAGTTAATATACATATTGAAACATGAAATTGCACAATCAACAGCAGGACCTGTGTTACACATGTTTTTGTGACCACTGGTATGTGCGCATTTGCGATTTCTGCATGAGCCGTAAACTAGAGCAGAGAAGAAAACATGCATTCTGTGTCAGTCTGTAGAGGATTGTCACTGGTGCTGAGAGGTGGGTTGGTTGCTACCTTCAAGAGAAGAAACAACAGCTTTTGCAGCATAGTAGCCCTTTCCACACTTTTCAAAACTGAACAAAGTGAGTCAGGTCAGGAACATACCAAAAGCACACTTGTTGTTTTCTTCAACATTCACATGGTTATAGAGTCAAACTGTCACAGTACAATGGTCACACATGGGCTTTTTGGCCACAATAACACAATCGTCGCTCCTCACCTGCCTTACTCACCAGATTTGGCTCCCATTGACTTGTTCCTTTTCCTCACAAATAAAATTAAAGTTGAAGAATTGCTGTTTTGACACAGTTTAGAGATTCAGTGCTCATTGAAGATGGTGTTTTATATGTTTAAATCACAGGACTTACAGGGAGCCTTGTAAGACATGTAGAAGCAATGAGAGTGCTGTGTAGCAGCACAAGGAAGAAGCGGGAAAATTTAAATCAGGCACAGTTTTTGATTTCTATAGGCACAGTCATAATTTTTTTGATCAACCCTCATTTATTTTCTCTCCATTATATCTTAAAGCCGCAGTCAGTAATTTATACTCCCATCTAGTGTTGAGATCATATATTGCAGTCAACTCTATAGCGCCACGCAATTAAAAATAAATATTACAGCTACGGTAGCCTTCAAGCTTCAGAAAGCCAAGATGTCCTCTATGAATTCATCCAGCCTCCCCTCCTGCGATCAGGTACGCTCGCTTAATTACTATTAATAGCGTTGCCCATTCGTAAAAAATAAGAGTTGGCCCAATGAGCGGATGCACTACTCTGCCAGTTTGTTACTAACACAAACAACGAGTATGACAGTAGCCTAGCTTGTGTTATGGCTATGCAAGTCAAGTAGGCTAAATCGACAGGGCTACAAACGAAATGTGAGGCAGCCGAGCTTCTACAGTAGTCAGACGATTGTGTAACAAAATAAACAAACTGTTAAATTAACCTACCTGTCCAGAAGGAAGCAAGCAAATTCGGCGTCTCTTTCAATCCCCTTTTCCTTCATCAGGTCTTTCCATCTTTGGAAGGCAGCTCCAATGTCCACTCTTTTACTGTTATGACACTGGTTTCTTGCTCTTTGCATAATTCTTTTTCTTTTTCTTGAACATTCTTGTTCTGGTAGTTCTTTTGAGTAACTGTGGCCCTCCATGTTTCCTTCTTCAAACTTGTCAGGGCCCGGTGGAAGCAACGATATAAGTAGCGTCAAACCATTAGCACCTGTGAGATCATGTGACAACGAAAACACGAAAACAAGAAAGGTGGAGGAATCCTGTATGTCCCTTACCGACCAATGTATTTCAAGATGGCGCATGGATATGGACCGTCTTCCACTGTTCATGCATATGTAAATGTAAAATTCCAAGCCAATAGGAACACTTCGAAATGATGGTGGTGGTGAATATTCATGAAAAAGGTCACATTTGTGAATGGGTAACATGTTTTTTCATAGGGAGCAACTGTAGAAGTTACTGACTGCGGCTTTAAGGACCCAACAGTAGCAGTTTAGTGGTACTGGGGCTTCAACCCCAAACCCTATTGAGTGGAGCTTCAACCACTGAGACACTACTGCCCTGGTAAAAGGCCACTATTGGTAGACCTGAGGACTCTAGAAGGTTTATAGAATGCAAATATCTCATTTTATAGATTTTATATAATTTTAGATTTTCAGATTTTAGATGAACATTCATTTAAGCTTACAAATGATTCTCTATTGGTAAGAGAAGATTGAACCTACAGTACTAAAGGGTCAAATTAGACTGAAGTGTTTTTATAGTAGCAAAAGATGTAGTACTAATACAGAGAGATTTTTGTATCCTGAGGTTCTTTACAAACCTGATTGGTATTTTTCAAAACCAGGATGACAGTTCACGAGATTAACTGATTGAAAACTGGCACAAGCAAAAAATATGAAATTATTACGAAGAAACAGCCCTAACCCCAACCCTAAACATTAATATACCAAATATCTAAACTGCAAATGAACGTCCCAGCATGGCAGATCACTTTTTAACTGTTTCACTCTTATAATATATTTCTCTACACTTCTACACTCTGTATATGTAACTTCTTCAATTTTTGGCTACAGTCTCTGTAGTCCAAAGAATGCGGATACTAGAAAACCCTGCAAAACCACAGATTATCTTCAATAACATGTCATGCCAATAATTTTACTTTTCTCTATTATACGGGCAACTAAAAGATCATAACTATGATTTAAAATGAAATACTAATTGCTGGTCTATCACATGACACAAATTTAGACATGCTACATGCCCTCCCACCACACCCAGGCTTCCTGCTTACATACTGCAAAGAGGAGACCGCTTCCTGCACTGATGCGAATCACGATTTGCAGATTCATCCAATATGAGCATAATTCCCACGGATCCTTGGCGGTGGTTGCAGTGACTGGCATCAGACAGCTGTTTCCTCTGTGGGTACATCAGGAGATTGATTAAACCTACTGTGAACACATCTCTGATCTCACTCACAGACAAACATTCCCCGACATTTGTAGTCCGTTTTACAAACCGAATACAAAGATGATGCTGGAAGCGACAGAAAATGAACAGTATAGTGACTGGTGATGTAATGTTGAACCTGTGATGGTCTTGTGTTTGTGGGAAGCTGTGTTCCTTAAAGACTGCTATTATACACATAAAAATAAATGACAGTATTGTGTCTAGACCATGATAATGTCTAGACAAATGAAGTGAACCACATAATATAATGTTAGGCAAGATTATATTGTAGGTGTGCGATTTAAAATTAGGATTTCTTACTCCTTCGACTCAACCTGAAGGTTAACTTGAGGTTCACTATCTTCTTTATTGTCTTTCCTCTCCAAAATGTGCAGAGAGGAACAGATAAAGACTGAGAGTGGTGCAAGAGAGAAAGAAAGAGAGAGAGAGCACCGACAAGAACGAGTACAATTAGCCAGTGTGTGAACAAGCTCTTGTTTATTGACTTTCAGGGGGAAACTTTATTAACCTGCCCAGCCTTGAATGGAAGACACCTGCTGTTGGCACTTAGGCTGTCATTACTGCTGTAGAGAGCCGCAGGGAGGGTCCTCGCCATGCCCAGCGCTGCCTGCTGTTCCATTGTCCGGCACCCCATCATCCAGCAATTGAGTGCTACAATTTTTACAATGAGATTGCCCTTTGTTGGGTATCGTCGCTAAGCTGACAGACCTTTTTCCCCTCACTTGTCAGCAATCAAATTATCGCAGACAAACCCACCGACTCCGGTTTTGTTCCTTTTGTCCGTCAGTAAAAACAGACGCGGCCCGTGATTGACTTTTTTGTCAAGGTTGCCATTGGTGAAGTGGGTGATTGCAAAAGAATTAAATTCACCACAGTGCCAACACAAAACAACCAGTTTGGACGGATAAAGAGCCCAAAATTAGAGACACTGAGTCATTGTAGGCTATAAGTGAGTCCGTGTGGACGCTGTAGATGAGATTGGCCTTTCTGATTTCACACACTTTCCTTGTCAGCGAAGAATTCCACTTTCTGACATTTACAGTGCCTGTTTTTTTTTTTTTCAAATACGGTGCTAATTTATTGCAATGTGGGTTTTATTTTTGGAGTTTGGGCCATCGTTCTAATGGGTCATGATAATATTATTGGATTTGAAAAGATGCTAAAATCGTTACAATGTTGTCCCATGGAGCAAGAAACCTGCAGTTTGAGAATCAGATGGGCTATAAACCATATATATAATAATATATAGATTTATTAAAAGTATTTGCATGTAAAACCAAAAATTAGTGCACAATAATCCCTTATTGCACAAGCAAACACATAACTACAGTACAGAATGCATGGAAACGTTGGTTGGCAAACTGCAATGGATGCTTAAAATCAAGATTAAAATAATAATTTTCCTTTATTTTGCCCTCTAAATATGTTTGTACCCTGGCAAAAGGATTCCCCAAAAAACTAAATAAGATCCAAGTTGTATGAAATCAGAATTTGTCTTTATCATCTGCTAGATGACAGAAAATCAATTCAGTGAGTCCACAATTAAGTCCACACTCTATATTCAATTTTACAGTGATAGACATACATTATCAATTTGTCTTTAATGGTAAATAAATGCAATCCCGATCTCGCCCCAGAGAGAGGAACAAACTGTCACTGAGGAGATGAGAGGATGGATGGATCCTCCTACTGAGTGATACTTCCTCTAAAGTGCATGGTGTCAATGGCTGACTTTCAGCAGAACAGATAAAACCCAGCTACTCTGGCTTTTATCGTCTTTCCTGGGCTCAGGGTGCACTGATACCGCCCATTACAAGGACAGCAGTGAAGGCGAGCCTGGATGCGTGGGCTTCAGCATGTCTGCAGCTAAAAGGAGCATCTGTGTGTATCCTTGTGTGAGTGCCTGTCCGTGCACTGAAAAAAAAGGGCAGGGGAAAGAAAATTATGGCGATAAAAACGGAGTGTGCTTACACGTCTAAAGTCTCTTTATATAAGTGTGTATTTATTTATTTGTTCTCATTCAGGAAATTAGGTAACTGGAAACCAAGAGCAGTTTACAACCAAACATCCACAAATATACAAGCTGTGCACATCCAACTTTTAACCTTACTGGGGCCAACATGCACTCTGTAGACCCCTCAGGCAAACATTATGTTGATGATCACAGCGCAACAAAAATAATGTTGCAAAGTCAGCCATTGGCTTGGCCTTCCGTCCTCCCGGTGCCCGGCAACAAACTATTCATTTGTTTATACATTGTTGGAAAAGATTTGATAGCAGACACCGAGTTTCCTGCTTTTGCTTCTTTGTTTGCAACGTTTTCTTCTCATTCCTGTCAAACTGGCCCACAGTTCTGAGCATGTACGAGAGCCGAGGTGATTAGCTGTTGCAAATTCCCAAGGATTACCAGTCAACTAACAGTTACAGGTCAGCCCTGCCTGCCTTCAGAAATACCAAACTGTAAACAAGTCAAAGCATGACATAAGCACACATTTTGGTCCATGTTTGCTGCAAACCTGCATTCTGCTGTTCCCTCAAACAAACTTCTATATAATTTTATTTAAAGAAAACGGTGTAAATGAGGTGTGTGCATGTGTGGAGTGTGGGGAGTGTTAATTAGGTGTGGAATGATGACCTTTGCCTGGCCTAAAGAGACCTTTATGCATAGCAGCCACGGAGAGATTAATAGGTATTGCTAGGCAACATGAATGTGGGGTCTGAAAATTCTGTCTCAAGTCATTAAAAACACTTCATTTGCCAACAGCAAAACTTCATGCAGCGTTTAAATGTGGACTGTAAAGCTATGATTTAACCCGTATAAATTATCTACATGAATTTCGTTAATGCTAGGTTACCCAAAATAAGTGACATGTAAAGGCTCCAATAGTTGTCGCTCGTGGCTTCTTAGTAACCAATCTGCTGACAAAAAGTAACTACATGTTAAACACAGCAAAGATAACAGGGGCTGTTTGTGCAAATGAGGAATGATACAGTATTGTTAAAGCTTCTGTCCATTGTTGTCTCTCCTAGCCTCATGCTAACAATAACATGCATCTCCAAAGCATAAGCCACGTTCGACGGATTGATGTCTGTATAAATATAAATGCATTGTCGCCTTCTGCAGGCATTCATTTTGCGACTCCCAAAACCTCCTTTCTACCCTAGTCTGCTGCCTGTTGGCCAGACTGCTAACCAGCCCTCTGAGGCGAAGAAGCAGAGGAGCTAGTGTTGTGGATAGACCTGTATAAATAGATATTATAACATAAAGGCGCTGCCGCTCTCTCTCTCCCTTTTCTCGCTGTAGCTTCCTCTCCATCTTGAGCCGCTCTATCTGCTCCATTATGTGTTCGAGCACTGCTCCAGCCACTTTTTGTGGTGCTTTTCAAGAGGAACCCCTTTGAGAGGCAGCTCCTCAGGGACTGGGGACAGGCAGTCGGCCAGCTTCCAGAGTAAACATATAATCATCCCTCGGACAGCTATAATTATATCTGGGATGTGAAGGCACAGAGGCAAGCGAGAGCCAGGCAGATACACAGTAGCAGAGGTAAAGCAGAAAGCCGTGCACTTAATATTTGTTTTCTGCTGTGAAATAAAGCTTGGGTTGTGTTCGGGCAAACAGTGAGAAGAGGATGACGGAAAAGCAAGTCTGCTCACAGCCTGTTAACTCTGCCATGGCCGGTACCAAGACTGGATGAGAAAAGAAGGAGGGTTGGGCATAATCTTAACACTGCTGCAGTGTAAAAACTTCACTTGCAACAGAAACGCAGACAAGGAAACAACAAGGGAACTAACTCTGGAAGTCCCTTCTTGATGGCCTGTACTCCAGGAGGCATAAGTAAGTCACAGCCTGTTGTGGCGAGTTCAGTGCTGCGGCAGTTTCGTGCTACTGTGCGCACAACAACATGGACATGAATGTCAAGACACGTCCGTACTCACACAGGCAACACACACCTTGCGTGCACATCTCCACCCACTCTACTGTTGAACCACACGAGAAAGAGTGGGTGGTTTCAGGCACAGTAAGGGGAGCACCCCTCAGGCCTGCCCTTTTATCCGGCATCTCTCAACAGAACTTTAATGCGGTTAACTAACTAGCAGGCTTTGTGGTGGACTACCATTCCAACAGGCCGCGCTGAAGAGAAATTGATTACAGTGCCTGGTTTGAAAATCAAACGACTTCCAGGATGGTTTTTTTTCTGTAATTAAAAATGAATTTGTCGCTACTGAGCAGCAAAAAAAAGGAACCTGGCCTGTGAATACCTGTTTTCCTTTGCATTACCTGACTCCGTTCAAAAACCAGCCAAGCCCTTGTCTTTTATGTGAAAGTTCCCCTCTAATTTTCCTTGTCTGCGGTGCCCTCGAGCACAGTTGGATGGGGGTGGGGAAGGGTGACATCACACCATTTAGGCAAATTCCATATGAAAGAAAAAAAAAAAAGGAACGGCTGCAGCTATTCTCTATAAAGCAGTGGAAACACTATAAAGTTATAGGAAGCGATTAGCTGATAATTAAGCAACCTAAACAAACCCCCACCGTTCTCACACATCATTACTGCCTCCTGAACGTACAAAGCGGGGCACATGTGCGCACAAACACATGCAGGGTAGGCTGGGAGAGGGCCGTCTCCAGGGCCGCAGGTTGAGGCATCGGGAGCAACAGGGACCGGGGAGGGAGGGCCGAGGGACCGGGCTGCAGCTGGGGTCAGGAGAAGGCACGTTAATCACCGCTATCCTGTCAACAACAAAGAGTGGGCCTCACCCAAATGGTCTGCTCGGTAGCCATAATAATGCCACGTGAGTCAGTCGGAGGTGTCACTAGAGAACCGAGGAGAAGGAAGTGAAGACATGGTGCGATGATGCAATTACAGGAGTAAAACAGGAGAGGAGTGGAACAGAGAGTAAAAAAAAAAATCTCAAGCTGTTCCTTCTCTTGCTTAACTATCACTTAATTACAACCACAGGGTTTTTTGGAGAGAGATCCCCCACACCCTATGACCCCCCCTCCCCCAAAATGAAAATGCTATAAATTACCATCATTGGCTGGTATCTGACATGACTTACTGCTTGTATGCCCCACCCATCCCAGTAATCACAGCTACTCTTTTCATCCGCACCAGACACACTGGAACTCAGAGTCAGACACTGAACTTGGGTTGATGCGTTTATCTCTTTACCGTAGCTCTGTGACCTACAATCTAATGATTTTGACGTAATCTTACAAATTGAAGCGGCTTCTTCACCTCCCCTGTCAACACGCGCATTCAAACACACTCCTTCCCAGTTTCTCCCGGTAAACGTGTTGTTTCAAGCTCCAGTAGTTGAAACACAAGCCTTTTCCTGCAGTGACCAGTCTGCGACCCCACATCAGGTCACATTACCCAGCGATGGACATGTTTAGATGTTTTACCCCGAAAGAAAACATCATTAGGATCTGAGAGCGTATTTCACTTTTCCCTCATGTCCGCAGCTCGGAGGTAATGGCCACCCAACCCCGCTCCCCCCCA
>OMNN01104092.1:0-11691 GCA_900302755.1 Chromis chromis | reverse complement strand
CCCCACCTCCTGCAAGGATCGTGGCCTTAGACCTGACCTTCAACCTACTGGCCCTCCACAGTATGCTCACACACAAACACACACAGACTACAAATATCTGCATTTCAATTTAAAAAAGAAAAAGAAAAAAAAAGGCATTACCATTTTAGTGCAGACTGTTTCAAAGTGCTCATTTTTTCACTCTTCCATCTGGACTGTCTCTGCTCTAGCAGTTGTCTGATCTGACACAGCCTGATAATAGGGTCGGGCCCAAGTGAAACCAGAAACAATTTGTTTTGGTCTGAGCTATCATTCCATTTCCCATAAGCCATGCCTCTCCCTTCTCTCCTCTCAGCCCCTCTTTGTATCTCTTGCCAAGAATTAAAAGGCATGACTTTAGACACAGTTACAAAAAGCAGCTGCTGAGTAACTTTCCTCTTAGAAACATACTAAAGGCCATTCCAGATTTACATATCTTATTCCAAATCACAAACTGCATGCCTTTTAGAGAGCCCTAAGGCCCTCTGCTCACTCAAATGGAGCAGCGTTTCGGAGCCCACCTCTGGAATGAATAAGGGAGGAAGTGGAGAGGCCACACTCACCCTAAGGCAGGAAGTGACATACACATGACGCTGGGCAGCAGTTGTTTTGAATCTTGTAAGACAAAAAGAAAGTTCTTAAGAGCGGCGGTGGAGTGGAAGGGAGAAGATGAGGGAAGGAAAAAACTAATTTGATTTAAGTCGTTGCCTACAGCAGCATTTCCAATTCTAAACATGTCCATCCTAAACCCGCTGATGTAAACACAGCGTGCTCTTTGACCCTAGTGGTAAACATCTGTTCACGGATAGGCTTTCACCCTCATTCAAGCTCTGCCTGACATGACACTGATGAATACACTTTTAATCACCAAAAGTAACACATAAAATGAATCTTCATTATCTACTTAAGCAAAAAAACTTAAGCACTGCTGTCTTGTGAGTAGCCACAAGAAAATAAATCTGAACTTTCTAGTGTTATTCGTTTATTGTGAAGTCACTAATCCACAACAGTTTACAAAAAGTTTAGAAAATGTGCGTTAGCAGGGTTAAAAGGGTCAAACTGTGTCAGGAGTATCTGTACTTCATCGAGTGTAGCTAAAACAACAATTCTCACTCCCCCTTTTTCTATTCAACCTTACCACCAGACATGCTTCATGTGTTGGTGCAGTTCTATTGGTATCATCACTTCACGGTGCCTTGGGAGACATGCCTCGGGGGAGAAGGAAGACCCTTGAAAGGGTGAGCTGCAGCCGGTGGGTCCAGGGCCTGGGGCTTGTAAAAGAGCCGCAGCCAGCGAGACCAAGGGGGAGGAAGGAGGCAATTAAAAGACCTGCGAGTGGCCCGAGTGCTGGGCACCAGCTGACTTTTTTCATGTTGCGAAGTGATTCGATGCAGGGGCGATGGAAAACGGAGAGAGATGGGGGAAAAGAGAGCAAGAAACTGGAAATGGAGGTACAGTTGATGGGTGGTGTGACTCCACTCTGGACTTGGGGCTAGGCCTGGCCGGACCACCGCTGAGAAAGGGGGCCGACTATCAAGACAGACGACTTCCTACTACTACTGGAGTCTGATTATCCCCTCGAGGCCCAGAGAGAGCCCTATAAAAGCCTCCTCATTAAGACCGGACCATTTATAGATGGCTTAATGAGTCTAGGCCACTAAAAGAATAGAGGGAATGAGGGACTGATAAAGAGAGTGTCCACTTACTACTTTGGGGGTTCCTGTCTCTGCACCTCCCTGCCCTCAGAGGTCTGGATGGAAAAAAAATCACAACATTCAGGGCCGCACAGCACACAGCAAAGGAAACCGGTTGAAACAGGGAATAGTTAGTTAAATTTGAGGTTATCCGTCCTGAAGGCTTTGTCACCCTTAGTTGGCACTGCTACCTCACTGTTACCTGCCTTTTTGTTCCTTCTGGGTGGAGTTTGTTCATCCTTTAATAGTCCCTTATTTCACTGAAGTGGATATATGTGGATTGTGGATTCATGCCGCAAGTGTGTGAGTATGTCAACCAGTCTATGGTGCTTCCTTTAACCCTAGTGTATGCTGGAATATACTGAAATGACCTTTATCATGATAAGTAGTAGTAGTAGGACATTGCTACTTGGGAAACAGTGGTCTCTGATAACCAATACGTACATCAAAACTGCTGATTGCTTTCTCAAGTTGTGCAACAGATCCTGCAGTTTTACCAACTTTGCTTGAAGCCATCGCACATTAATTTTAATTAATCGTTCTTTGCAGCACAACAACTCACACTTTTTTGCCCCAGAGGCAAAAACCGAGCTCCAAACAAGTGACTGGATGGGCCCTCAGCATCTGATAAGTCCTACAGTACAAACAGAGCGATAAGCTCCTATAGGTCATTCATCATAGCACTCCCCCTCAAGCTCCATGCATCCTGGTCACCACCCTCCCTGACTGATAACCCACACTGATCCTATCTGTCCCCCTGAGAACAACAAATGCTACATCTTGACACCAGCTCTTTTAAAATCGCCCCAAACACACACACACACGCACACACGCATGTGCACAGGCATGCATACCCACCTGTGGTAAGCATGCACAACTATTTAGATGCACAAACACACACACACAGTCCCAAACCACACACTGCTATAATCTTAATTAGAACCAAATGCTCCTTAGAGAGATGTTTTGAGAATAATTCATTCAACAAGTAGGGGAGAGAAAAACTAACAAAGGCTTCCTCATTTCCACTTTATCCAGCAATATTCTCAAGACCGCATTGTAAACCCCCTGTTAAACTAATCATGCAATATTGATAATAATGCAATGCTCATAAATAGTGCAATAAAAACGCTGGCAGTAGTCCTGGAATCCTTTCACACGGCACTTATGATGAGTGCAGATGGTTAGGTCCCTACCTCCTCGCTCGCTTGGTGGCACGCTGGGTGTTATTCTCCTCCTCGCAAATAAAGAGGTGTTTTGTTCTGTCCGAGGAGGGCTTTGGGGTGGTATCAGTGCGCCACTTTGTGCCAAGGCAGAGAAAAAGAAAGTGAAAGCAAGTGAGACAGTTTGAAGAAAAGATTGACAAGAGCTGAGGATTAATGACGGTCCAGTTAGGCAGGGACGAGGCGCCAGAATGACACAGGGTGATTACACTCTTACACATTTAATTAGATAGTTCCCCTCCTGCAGATCTCTTTAGCATATGAATCCAGGTTGGAGCATATTGCTGTGACACCCTGACGTGAAAGGGATATCATAAAGAAGAGTAGTGTTCGACAATCAAAGAATAGCTGAACTCGAGGGAACTTTTTTCTTTTCTTTCAACCAAACCGGGAAGCACCTTGGAGCATGAAATGTGGCTCCAATTGTTTCTCTGTGTGTGTATCCACCCATAGCGCTGCAGAAGGGTTATTGGCAGGCAGGAGGAGGGGAGTTTTGGGAGGGGATGCTGAGCTGAGAATGCCAGGAATGTCCAGCCCTGTTTACAGCCTGGGCCGGTTCACACCTGCAGGTCAGGGTGCTATCACCAGCCCCGGCCCCTCCTCTCCCTTCTGCCCCCCTCATTACAAGGGGGTCAAGCTCAGAGGTGACCTAATTAGAAGCTCATTACATCACAGACAATCTCCATTAGCATGCCAAGCTGGCCTGTTAATCCATTAGCACCACAGAGGCCCCCAGTACTGCCTTTACATTCCTGCCCCTGTGGCCCTCATTCAGGGCCCCTGCCACACACAAACACACACTCCGATGCCTATTATGATAGAAGAGTCCGAAATAATGTGAACATTCTGTCACGTATGCAAACAATAAAGTGCTTTCCGCAGCCTTATCAACGGAAAAAATGAATATGCCCAGCAGTTAACATTAAATTAATATACTAATACACTGGTTGCCAAAGTGCCTCAGGTTAAACTGTGGTGTCAAACCTTATTTAATTATTTGTAATATGAGACAATCTGTTAAAACAGATTCGATTTCAGGTTTAATTTATCATAAATCTTCTCAGAACTCGATATTTCTTATAGCTCAACACATCAATCAGGAAACCAATAAAAGTATCAACTTTAGTCATGCGATACATTTATTAAGTAACATTGCGTTTGTGAATGTTTCCATTCACATAAATCACTTTTCTGTGGGATTCAGCCAATATGAAAGTTACAGATTTCGATGAGGCAGTGATGTCCTGACACTTAAAGTTGTTTAGGCGCAGTGGGATAGGCAGAGGCGGGGGAAGTGTCAGCGACTTCTGGGCTCTTACACGACTGTGGTCTCCGAGCAGGGCTACACCTGAGTGTTTTGGCTGCGGAATAGGCCAGAGACAAACTCAAAACATGTTAGCTCTGTGTCCTTCTACATCTGCTGAAGAGCAGTTGTAGCTCCAAGATAAATCCTTTCCTCCCCCTTTTGACTATTAGAGAGAAATGAAGAAAAAAAAAAGCACAAAACTCAAAGTCATATTTCAGCAAGCTGTTCTTGGCACTGAAGTGACCGAGTTACAACCCTCTAAATACTTCTGTGTATTTGCCTTAGGTCTGCTTGTCATTATTGTACGCTTCCAACTGAAGTTTTAAAAAAGTATTTAGAAAAAAATTACAGATCCTCTCACAGTAAGGTGCTGAGGAGGAGTCAAGCATGTGTCAATAAAATTCCCTGCTTATTTTTTTCCACTGTTTACCCCCATAAATGAACTTCCCTCACTGTGTCTTTGTTGGATAAGGCCTCAAAAGTGCAGGGTGCAGCTGTGGGGTTGTGGCACAGTGCTGGGGCCTGAAAGAATCAGTATCTATCTCCTCGCTGGGGACCTGGGAGACACTGAGCCCCACTACCTTCCCTTTGAAACCTCTCCCCTCTGGTGACTGGCAGACCATACAAGGCACAGAGCTTTGTAAGTGACTCCATTGTCGGGGGCAGATTGAGAGGAAAAAAGGGGACTAGCCCTAGGGATAGAAAAGCAAGGTGAAACAAAAAGGTCTGGCTCTGTGGTCTGAAGAGGGCAGGAATGGATCAAAGGACTGGGTGCTGACCTGCGGCCTTTGTCCGTCAGACAGCCCTGGCTTCATTTAACCTCTCTCTGGAGGTCGGCAAAGCCCATTGGGATATCGAGCTACACAGAAGCCATGCCCTATGGGGACATCTCAGTGCCTCCTCTGCAACCCCTCCACCTGGGACAATATCACAGGTGAAAGTGGATGGGAGGGGTTGGTCTGTGCATCGCCCCAACCTGTCAGGGATCCACCACAAAGGGAGCTGAGCCCTCTCTCCGGATGCCCGGCGGCCAAGTCTTACCTTACTATACAGCATTCACATGGCCTTGCTGCCTCCCTGCCCTGGCTCCACTGGGAGAGCCACAGCATGGAGGGAATCAGAACAGAGAGGAGCTCTCAGTCGCTCACCTGGGGATGGTAAACCTCAGCTATGTGGCAAACAAAGGTGAACTTAGTGGATCTCTGCTGCATTGTTTAGTTGTGGAAACTTAAATCTTCTAGCCTTAATGAACTGTTGAATAGGGAGGATTTTCTATGGTTCAAGGGGCCATGTGTGACTTTTAAAAACCTGTCCATCATGCTTTCTATAGGGGCAGAGCTAACAAACAGGCTGAGCACAATACATCCTAGGATCTATTCTGAAACAGTTTAGTTAAAACTTCTGCAATTGCACTAAAACTACACTGTTTACTGTAAACTGTGGGGCTTGTTATCACATGAACTGATACTGAGGTGAAGTCATTCACACATAAAAATAGCAAACATATGAGTAAAGTGTCTGCTCATCTCACTAGTAATGAAATTCATATGTAAAGTGCCTCATAGAGATGTTCCATTAGAGCAACAGGTGAGTATTTCCAAAAGATTTGCCAAACAAAAGCAATTTGCGGGATTGCTGCCCCAAAAAGGAACCAGAGGTCAAGGTGTGGAGCAGTCAAAGAGGGAAAAAGGAAGCTGGGGATGGGAGGCAAATGGAAGCAGGAGTACCTGTACTGAAATGGGGATGGGGGGTCTAACTATGTTGGGAACGAAAGCGGCCAAATTGTCCTGCTTTCATTAGTGCGCTGAGTGAAGCCTCTGCCGAGGCCTCGATTCCCAAGACTCTCAGATAACAAGTGGCTTCCCACACTGAGGCTTTCTGTTTTCTGTTTCCTCTCCAATAAAACCAGCCAGGGAGAGAGAGCGAGCAGGAGAGAAAGACAGGACAGCAAGAGTGATAGACGGGTGGGGAAAGGGGAGAGGGGACCCCCGTGGTCTGCTGTTATCTGTCTAACTCAGTCATTGGAAGGGGGTGGGGGGCAGTTTGGTTTATTTTCCTCGAGCCCAATGAATGGCTGCCGACAAGGCATTTCTGATGGCCATGATAAGATATCCCACCCCTGGTGTCCTACCGCTAGAGCCCCGACCAGACCTCCAGCTCCAGCCTTTCAAGTAACCAGGTTAACCGTCTCTCCAAGAGCTGGTACTGAAAGACAAAGTAAGGTGGTCTTGTGCTGAAATGCACAAATGTAGCAGACTGAGTGAAAGCGGAAGGCAATGAGTGGAGGTCACTAATATGACCTCCCACACACAGTAATGCACAGACAAAGACAAAAGCATTCCATAGGCAATACCAGTCATCCTGTTAGTGATAGGCTCTAGATAGGGTCCGCAGAGGACTCTACTCTATGCAGCTGGCTGGTGTATGCAGAGAATGTTATGTTTGTCTGAGGCCCAGCAATGGTCATATGGATGCAGACATTTACAGAGGTCAGTGCTGTTGACTATTTGAGCAGCTGCCAGCTGCTATCATACTGTACAATCAACGTGTATTCTGTATTTATAACAGGAATGCATAATATAGGTTCCTCCTAATGCAGTTGTTCAGTTAAAAATAATCATGCAGACATTGGTAGGAATTTGCTGAACATAATATGCTGTGGTTTAACACAAAGTTCAACTTGTGGGTTAAAAAAATCTAGATATATGGTGCAGGTTCGGTCACATGAGGCCAGTTTTTGTGACAACATGGATGGACGGTTTCCTCCACTCTGTAGAGAGGGCCCTGTTTAACGCCACATAAAAAAGAAGTTAGCAGGAGGCCATGTAGGGAAGGCAGAGATAAAATCCAGCAGGGGCTGCCTTATTACTTCCTGCCATAGACCCTATCATCCCTCCTTCCTCACAAATGCGATTAGAAGAACGCAAGCAATTATACACACAATAGTGCATCAAGATTAATTTAAGTGCACATACTCCCACAGTCATAAACCAAATACAAACATAATGGGCTGAAAGCAAGAATATTTTCTGGGATGAGAGCATGCATGGGCACAGAAGCTGAAACACATGTACAAGAATACTTGCAACCACACAGCTACAGCATACTTGGCCAACCTGATTCTAATTTAGAAGTTCCATTACAGAGCACTCACACATGTACACCACCAAATGGTCCTAATCGAACCTCCCGGCTCTACCCTGTCACCCCAGCTCTACTGATAGCAACAGGAGGACGCTCAGCCAGCGGGCTGAACCCAGCAGTGGAGGGAGGGACGGAGAGGAAAGCAAGAGGGTGTCTGTGTTGGAGAGGTAGGGTGGCAGGGGTGATAAACTGTGACCTTCTCCTCATACTGCAACATGCCTAATGGTCGCTTTGAGTGCTCCAGCTCAAGGTGTTTGAGCTTCTAAATGGAGGGGTATTTTTATCCTCCTCACACACACACACACACTCACATATTAACAAACACCGCAAACAGCGTGTATGGCCATAGCTGACGTCCGGGTGCACCACAGGGTGAGCAGGGACTGGCGAGTTGGCACGCAGTGCTGGCAGTACTCAAGTTCCTGATAGCTTTCAGGGGCCTTTGATGTTCTTTGCATCCCCCAGCCCCCTAACCGCTCCATCCCCCCTGGCCTCCCCCTCGCAGGAAATTGCATTCTGTCCGCTGCCATAGCAGATAAATGAGGCAGGAGAGGGGCTGCACACTGTCACCAGCCGACCTGGCCTGTCTCACACTGTAACCTGCAGTGTGTTAGCCGCGTGTGCTCCTATCCAGCACCCACAGCTGGCCTCGGGGAACGAGAATGCGTTTGCACACACATAAATGTGGCCTGACACGTACACAGAAATATACAAACTGCAGACAAGCATGCCAATGTATCTCACACACGCTCCTGTAAGCTTAGAAGCTAATGCTAACAAGTGATGCTCTGCAAGATCAACACATAAAGGATTTAAATAATAAAAACATATTGGCTTCCTGCACGTATATATTACAAACTGCACTGGAAACACACATATTCACTGTGTCTCACTGATATTAGCTTCATCATCAGACAAGGATAACAACACTCTTCACGCTTGCAGCTCGCGTGTCACATTTGATTACATCATTGTGAGATTCCTGCAATCCCTCCGTAGACATTGTCTGGGAATGTCAAGAAATAATACTGCTAAAAAGGAGTGCTCACGCAACGGGGACCCCAGTGGTACTTATGGGCACGAAGGCGACTAGAAATTTACGGGAAGTTGCCTGTGAACATATGTGTATGTACATGTGTGAGATCATGCTTTTTGTTGTATGCAGTGGCGTGTAAGTGTGCACGTGTGAGCAAAGGTACATGTCTGAGATCATGGGCGTATGTGCGAGCCACTGGCCTCAGCCAACATGTATGTTTGATTAGTGTTTCACTACATGCAACAGGGTCAGCCATAGCAAAATGAGTTACAGCTATGAAGTGATGTCAGTCCTATTGGAACCCAATGGTGCAACCCCACCCTGCATGATATAGGTTTGGATAGGCGATTGCTATGTCACAGTGCTAAAAACTAAACAATTGCTCTCAGATTCTTGAGTTCATCACATACTAAAATGATGTAAGGATGCTTTCCAAAAATAATGCATTTATAAGCTTTAATTTATCGATTCACTTACATCCGAAGTACAGTCAACGGAAAAAAAAACTTGAATCAAATCCGCATTTGGTGTGGCCACAGTTGGCCTTTAAAAGAGCAACAATTCTCCAAGTGGGACTTGTGCACAAGTGGCAAATTATCCGAGCATCTTGGACAACTTACCACAGTTCTTCTGTGGATTTAGGCTGTCTCAAGTGCTTCTGTGTCTTCACATAATCCAAGACTGACTCAATGATGTTGAGATCAGGGCCGTGCCATCTGCTTCAGGACTCGTTTTTTTCCATCTTGTCACTGCAGATTGTTTTATATAACTAGCTGTTTGGGCTCATTGTTATGCTGCATGAATGAACTTAGGACCAATCAGATACTTCCATGATGGTAATGCTTGATAGGTAAGTATCTAAAAATCTAAAGAGCCTAAAGTTTTTGCCCACTACTGAATATTCAACAAATACTTCAGTCTAATTCAATTTCCTGGCACTTTTTCTGGCACTGACCTTGACTCTTATCTTTCTGAAGGTTTCATCACAATGTTTCGAGTTATTTTGGGAACTTTAGGGTGCAATGCCACATTCCCAAGTGTGAGGTTTTATGCTGCATATGCCTCTTAGTTTATGTTTATTACATGCTCATGGCCTCAAAATGTATTACTTTAATATATTGTAGTTTATCTTCCCACTCCGTCTTCTTTCCTCAGTCTAATGATTGAGGATGTTTGGCTAAGACTGAAGGTAATCTGCTTCATGTTCGGAGCCGCCTAAACTAAAAAGAGAGGACGTAGCAATCTGTTTATGACTGTTTTTGTCTTTGTTATTGCCTTTGATTTATGCGGACCACATTAAGACAAATACATTTGAAGAAAGTTGAATGTCAAGCAAAGTTCTGTGCACAGGTGCATTCGTAAATTATTTGGAACATTGCAGTTACAGGCATCCTACACTTTGATTTTGATTTTTTGGGTTTTTCTAGAGGATTGGAGGCGTGTGATGTTTTTTCACAGATGAAACAACCACAAAATGAATTATATGTTTCCTTCAGCCATAAATACAGTTGCTCTTTAGTGATAAGCCAAATCTTCTGTTAATTTTCAGCTGCTTTTTTCTAGTTTCTTGCATTTCCACTTAGGTTTTTAAGTGCAAAATTGAAAGAAAAAAAAAACAGGCTGCAGATATTGTACTTTATGACACTACATATAGCACTAGTCATACTGATGTAACCTGCAAGGGTTGCATGTAGATTTCAGGCATGTCAGTGGGGACTAATTTCAGTTATCAAACATGTCGACAATCGAAAAATAGTTTTAACAGCCAAAATGGAGAGAGGAAAGGTTAGATTTTTAACAGCAACTCCATAAACCCTCTTATCCCCTCCTCCATGCAACCAGCAACACTCCACTCCCAGCAACACTCTCCTGTTGATGGGAGCGATCTTGCATGTGGTGAGTGAGGAGAGCAAGGACACCATGTGGTTCTCTACTGTGCAACACACACGCACACATGCACACACACACACGTTTTATGTACACACCGACCCCATTACCCACCACCACCACCTCCACAACTGCCCCACATGACCCTTCATCCTCTCCTGAGCTGTAGCAGAGCCCCCCTACACATCAGCAGGCTTCTGATTGACAGGCCGTGAAGATACACCAACATGGTCTCCATTTAGCTCAAGTACCACACCGCCATCACCTCAGACACCCCCCCTCCACCCTCCACCCGTCCTCCTCTTCATGTCCCAGGAGAAAACACACTTGAGCCAAAGTGTTTCAGAGCAGGATGTTTCCTGGGGAGAAAAGGTTTCGTCTCGGGTCAGTGTGCACCGCTGTGATGGAGGGTGCTTTTTCACGAGGGGTGTGGGAGGGAGGGGGCGGTCAGCTTATGGTGAGAGGAAAAAATGACGAAGAGGAGGGGTAGTGAGAAATGGAAACAAAGCACGTGGATGTTTGAAGAAGCGGCATAGGTAGGATGGCAGGAGTCTGTGAGTGTGTGTGGAACGGGGCTCGAAGTGGAAGTTAGGTGAGTGTGTGACAAAGTAGCGGGGTGTCTGGGGGTTAGAGAGTTTGGAGAGATGAGGTGGTGGGGGATGCTGAGGGTGTTTAGTCCTGAGAGGAAACATTAGCAAAGCGAGGAGGAAAAGCTGCCAAATTAACTTCTCACCCTTTCAATCACACCCCTGAGAGTTCCTGCCCCACTTTACCTCTGCCGATCTGGCTCCACTTTTTGGATGAAAGAGTTGTTTCTTTTTTCCCCTTTTTCCCCTTTTTTTTGGCCCCGCACCGTAGAGAAACATCACACCCTCACACCAACCCAAGCGCAACCTTACGACCCTCTACACCCCTCCCCATGCATCTTGTCTTGTTCCCCTAGTTGCACCCCTGTTTCACCCACTGGCCAAAACCTGACTACAAACACTAGTTCCGCAGCCAATCGGCTCGCGGGACCCTTCCTCTGCCTCCGCTCCCAGTTCTGCGGAAGGGCTTCGAACATGTCCGTCCAAAATAACGGTAATGCATTAGGAATCAAACTCGTACCTTGTTAAATACATCCACTCCCAAACACAGGCCTTAGAGAAAAGAGAAGAAAGAAAAAAAAAATCACTCAGTGTATCACATCATTCCAGCAAGAAAAAAAATACTGCATTAATGTGGGTTTAAAAGATCACCAGAGGAGTGGAGCAGATGGTCTGTCATGACTGGTGCTTTTGTAAAGCCATCCATGTGCATTCAGATCAACCCGCTCCAGTCTGTGCAGCATGGTCTGGAGTGTGGTAATACAGTTCAGACCTCTGTCCTCCTCCCTGTCATTCC
>OMNN01104091.1:0-14203 GCA_900302755.1 Chromis chromis | reverse complement strand
TCAATGGGCATTTCAACAAGGCAAATGCAGTGATATTTTCAGAGAGGGACAAAGAAAGGAGGCGCAAAAACGAGCAATGCAGTTTGTATCTGGTGCCACAAGTGACAAAAAGCAGTATATATCAGTAACAGCTTGTCAGATCACTGTGTGTGTGCGAGAGTGCGAGAGAGAGAGAGAGAGAGAGAGAGAGAGAGAGAGAGAGAGAAAGCAGCATTGCTTCTGTCAGGTGAAATAATTTCGCCTCCCTTCAACTGAACAACACACACACACACAGAGACACACACAGGAAACTCAGGCAGTGTATTCTGTAGCAGTGATTATGGTTATCGTGCGTGGGAGTGTGTAAGTGTGTGTACATGAGAACAGGAATGTTTATGTCAGGTGAACTCGAATTCACTGTCATCCCACACAGACACACGCAGACATACACACGCACACACACACTACACAATCTCTTAACTCTTTCACTGCCTCGCCCTTTTCTCTCTCTTGCCATCCCTCCCTCTCTCTCTCCCTCTCTGTTTCCATGGAAACACTCTGCCTCAAAACTGTGCACACCATATATATGTAGATGAATAAATAAATGACAAAAGAAGGTGCATGTGAGTGTAACTGTATGTGTGAAGGACGGGCTTGGTGCCGGTATGTTGGTGTAGTCTGTAAGCAGTGGACTGTGTCATGTGTCAGGAACATATGATCACATATGATGAGACATATTATGACTATCTATCTATCTATCTATCTATCTATCTATCTATGGAGTGACTTATGTAATCCAGCAATTACTCTAATGCTAGCTTCCTTATTCTATTCCTGTATTAAATATTGATATTTTCAATGGGCTGTGATGATCAGAATCATCCAGCATCACACCGTCTCATGTAGCCCCATGTGTCCAGCTAACAGCCCCATCCTGTAGAGCCTTGGCACTGATACAAAGTGCATAGAATCTGCTGCATAAATCATAAGCCATTTACAAAATGACTTGATGCCGTGGACCCTTTAATCTTTACTGAGCAAGCTATTGTTACGATTCAGGGCCTATGTGTGTGTGTACGCGTGCGTGTGCATCCTACACACCGACAGCAGCGAAACACAAGCATATGTGTGTTGCCATGGCACCCACAACCACTGTGATTTCCAAGCCAATGTGCCGCGTTACTATGGTAACGGTAATCGCGCAGAGGGTGGGAAAGAGACACAGAAAGAGAGAGAGAGAGAGGGAGAGAGAGGTGGGATTCAAATAAAAAGAGGGAGGGGATGGGACACATTACAACTAGAATGCAACACCCTGTGACTGCTGTGTTTACAGGAAGGCACACTCCATGTTCTCTCTGCATTCTGTCACCTCCTCTGAACTTTCTGTATCAAAACCACTAAAAATGGACACGCACGTACGTGCAGACACTCAGGCAGAGACGGTTTACTCAGCATTTACACTCAAACAGGTATATAAAGGCGACATCTTTGAGCAGCTCCACCAGGGCAGCTGGGTGTTAAGTGCTTTGTTCAAAGCTGGATGACAGACAGTCATCATCGCTGCCTCCCCCGCCATGCGAGAGACACACAAATAAACATGTTAACCTACACCCCTCCCTCTATTTTCTGGAGCTGTGTCATGAGATGGCATTAAGTTATGTGCCTGCTTGGAATCCTGTGCACATACCGTGTGTGAAAAGCATGATAAGAACGAAGCACACATCCACCCACCACCCACTAAATCCCATGTTTTGATATCCAGTGAACCCGTCAGTTTCCAGCTTAAGCTCGGGGAGAGCATCTCAGCTGTACTGTACAGAAGGTAAATTAAAATTCAAACAGCAGCAGCAGCTGTCTCCACCTGGTGAACACAAGCTAGTGACACTGACCGGAGTCCGATGCAGAGCTCCAATCGAATTCCCACCTTCACTCATTGCCTCATATTTTTGTTGCATTAAAGACAATCCAATTAATTTCATCATTCAAGTTTTATTTGAAGAAAACTCTTGCTATTGTAAATCAGAACAGCACAATGCTACTTAAACACACACACACACACACACGCACGCAGGCACACAGACACACACAGCAACACTTGCCATGCTAACTCCATGGCCTGACACAGATACGTTTTAGCGCATGTTCTGCTGTGAATAATGAAGGAGTGGTGTGAAATATTGATAAGTCAGTTTTAATAAATTAACCCTGATATGAATTAGACATGAATTACACTCCTTAGCAATTACTGTGGTGCAATGTACTTATTGGATTTGTAGAGGAGGAATCTATATGGAGAATGATAACATGCCCCATATGGCACCGTGCGGTTAAGACAGACATACTGTAGCTTTGCTGCATGCACACTTGGGACAAACAGTGCGAATGTGAGATGAGGTGTGAATTTGTTTGCGTGTGCATGAGTTTGCACACATATGCATCCAGTGGCTTTTATGTGTGTATTCAGAAATGGGAAATAAATGTGTAAACAGTGCGATAAATTGTGTTAATAGGACCAGAGACACAGATACATTAAACGTCACTTAGATATGTTGCTTTAATTTGATTTATTTTTGACAAAATGACAGACAGTACTTAATTAAAACTAATTATAATGAAGTTAATTTTATATGGTAGCCCTTGAACAGATTGGATTCTCTATATTGTAGAGATAATGGACACCTGAGGCAATATTCTCCTCTAGGTTTTCTAATTTTACAGCATTTTGGAATGAAACTTCAAGAGCCTTAAAAAGACAAATATATACACTACAATACAAATAAAAAAGTATAACAGCCTACAGCAGAAGAAACTAGGTGAAGCAAGGAAGCAGGGAAGGGCAGAAAAAGAGATTGAAGAACGTAATAAAAATAGAGGGAGAGGCAAAGATTATGTGAGGTAAAATAAGAAACACAGAAAAGCCGAATGAAGCAGAAAGAGAAAAGGAGATTTTGTGACAGATGAAAAGATTTAGGAGGAGAAAGAGAGATAGCAATAAAGATGGAGAGGAGGGAATCAGAGCAGGAGGATTCCTGACCTAGTTCCAATCAAGCCCTATCACAAACAGTTACCTTTGTAAAGCTTCCCACTGGCCTGGCCCATTAACGCACACTCAATTGGCCTTTATAGACTCAGTCTGAAAAAGCAAAGACCAGGGCGGACACACAGTCCACCGAATTGGCACACACTCATCCCTTCACTCAAAGGGGTCAAAATGCTGCTTCAGAGTGTTCTGCACCCACAAACAAACAAACACACACACATACACACACACATGTATACTCTATTGAAAGCCTTACTGAGGCCACAGAAGTTCAGAAATGTCCACAGAGCTTAAAAGCACTTGACACCTTTCCAACTCCGAGCTCATCTGGAACCTGTCCACGCCTGGCAAGGTCAGGGCCACTGTTGTCAAACTCATGATTCTCACACTGTTGTGCACTGCTCACAAGTGTTCTCTATTTCCATCTCTGCCTCGCTCAGTCTTTCCCTCTGCGCTTTGCTCTCTTCTTCCTCTCACTGCTATCTTCATTTGTCAGGCTCATACTGTAGCATTAGCTGGAATGTCACAGTTCTGGCTAAAGTGGACATAATTTACTTAGCGGAGTGACGTGTCCTTCTCTTGTGGTATTCTATGATGCACTAAGGAACAAGGAACAGGGAAATGCTAATGTATGGCTTATAAATTTAAGTAGATGACCGTGACCATACAGCAATTCTTCCTCATTCAACAACAGACAGAAATGTAAACGAGATATGATTTACATATTTCCATGCACTTACTGGCCTAACCCATTTGTAATCCACAAGCTGTAAAAACATGTAAAGTGCGATCCAGCTGGGAGACACTGAAGGAGCTGTAACACAAGTTTTGCATTGTTCGCTGTGGTTTGGGACACATGTAATTGCTAATAACATTTGGCATTTCAGCAGGATTTAAAATGGATGAGTGCTGTCCTCCCTCTTTCCTTCCTTCACCTTTGCCGTGCTGCTTCAGATTTTCATCTACTTCAAGTTTTCAAATATGGCCTATATTTACCTGCCTGAAATTGTTGTGGAATAAGTCTAAAACAAGAATTAGGCCAAGCACTTCCTGATGGTTCATTCTTCCTTCTTCTACAGTTAGATAGTTGTTCTTTGTAAGTTGGTGGAGTCCTCAGCGGCAGCAAGTCACATCATCCTCTAAAGCAGAGATTCCCAGCAGGGATACTTGTGCCCTGGGGAGTGACTGCAGTTGCCAAGGGGTATTTAGAAAGACTGTCAAGTAGCTAGACTATTTTGAAAAATAGAATTAATGACGTCATAAAAGAATGCATTGACCTACTGAGTCAGCTGTGACATCTAAATGATTCATTAAGATGCTATTGTAGTGAAGAGTGCATGAAACACCTCAATTTGGACGTTATCAGCGCATTAAATGGCCATTATGGTTCCCATACATAAAGCCAACATGGGGCGACTCCTCTAGATGCAATAAGATGTCTGATTGTATAGAACTATTTGAGAATATGAACCTACTTCACACTTGATTTAAGACTTTTTGAATACAGCATGGAGTGCATTTAGAGTAAACTAGACGGTAAAATAGTGTTAGTTTTAGGGCTGGGCTACTTTGTCATTGAAGGTTTGCTACCATATCGCTGTATGATCAAATTGGGGCAGTGGTGGCCTAGTGGTTTGTAAAGCGAACTTGTAACCGGTGGGTTGCCGGTTTGAGTCCCCGGACTGGCAAGAAGTTGAGGTGGGAAAGTGAGAGCGACCGCTTGTCCCAGTCACCACCACTGTGGGCCCTTGAGCATGGTCCTTAACCCCTGACTGCTCCCCGGGCGCTGCACCGCAGCAGCCCACTGCTCCTAGTATGTATAGTTAAGGTTAACTTTGAATAGGATGGGTCAATGCAGAGAAGGAATTTCCCCAAGGGGATCAATAAAGGTTAGATTATCATTATTATTATTAAATTCTTAATCGCTAATCGCTAGATTAGGTTTCAAAAAAGCAAGATGGTGACGGACTTAAAGCTTCAAAATGTTAGTCCACAAACCAGTAGATGACGTCATGGTGGCTATGTCCATCTTTTATATACAGTCTATGCTCAGTAGAAGCGTTATCAGCCATATATTCACTGATAAAGAGGAAATAACCTTGATAACATTGGCAGTCTCTTGGAATTGTGGGAGTAAGCACACGTAAAATCTCTGGTGGAATTGTTATTCTGGAAATCTGCAAAATAGAGCTTGGTAACATTTTGTAAATGTCAGAACAGGGTGTATTTTAGCCAAAACCATGATCATTTTCTAAACATAATCAAGTACTGAATTTAAGTAAACACCAATTCAAAACGCAAGCGAACACAAAATAAGACTTTTTTTTTTTTTTAAACCCACAACCTTAAGTCTCCTGGGTGAAAGTCCTATGATTTATGCTTCCATATGTGAGCTTTTGTTCTTCTTTGTAAGGGCAAAATCACAAAAAGAAGTAATAATGCGCCTTCTGAACCTAGTAGAAGGTGGAGGAGGTCCCCACTGGCCCATGTGTGTGGGACTGATCCCAGATGATAACAGTGATTTAACAGGCTGATAACATCCAAAACAAGTGATCAGAGAAAGTTAGCTTGACATATACCATTAAAATATAAGTAAAAGTATAAACAGGTAAAATAAAAGTAAAAGCAATATGGACAGTATGAATGGAAACATTAAAAAACTTTGGTAACCAATTTTATGTGATTAAAAATCAAATGATACTGGTTTTAATTCAGATTAATTCATTTGTAACATGCCTGTTTTCATGAATGTTTTTCACACTAATAAGTTGCAACAAAACTGAGCTTTGGAGGTTGAGATTTTATTATTATTATTCTAAACAGCTGCTTAATGCCATTTTACATAGCTACGAATTAACTGCGTCCTTACCTGATTTAATAATGACTAACTTTAAAGGACTGTTTGAAAGTTTTCAAATCAAATTTGAATTCACTAAAGAGTAACGGTAAATGTGAGGGTCTCCTGGCCTACAAAAGAGCCTTTGATTGAGTTGCTTTCCACCCATCTTTCATCTATTCATTTGTTGATTCACTTAGTGGTGAACCAAGCAAGCAGCGGGGCATCCATCCAGTCGACCAACCAGCCGTTCATTCAGTCTGTAGTATATAGACTGTAGGCCAAATGCTAATCTCTTGATTGAACACTTGAAGACAAAGGTTATCACCAAACAAATTTAGTTAAGGCAGCAAGGGGCGAAGGATCTTAGCAGCACTCGCAACTGATCTAATCAACAACACAGCTAAGTTGATTATAAAACTGCAGGTCTGAAGCGCAGACAATGGCTAGGGAGGAGCAGAACAGTGGAGATGAGAGGAGAATCAGGAGAGGAGAGGTGAGAAGATAAAACAGAGCGGAGGAGAACTCGGTAGAAGAAAATAAAGTTGAACAAAGCAGAGAAGATGTATAAAAGCAGAGCAGGGCAGAACAAAAGAGATGGCTACAGGGCAGGAGAGGACAGAGGAGAACACAACGGAGTTACGACGGAGCTGAGCAGAGCAGAGAGCAGCACAGGACATGGCAGAAAAGACCACAGTAGAGTTGAGAAGAACAAAGCAGTGCACAGCCGACCACAGCGAGGCACACATGAACAGAACAGGGGAATTGTATTCTGGGGCAACAGCCGCTGCCATAAACTCCGCTCTTATCTCAAAGCAGTAAGCAGTGGTGAAACAAATGCAAAGCTTCAGAGAGGAGTGAACAACATACACGGGCTGAAATGACATCTAAAGAGCGTACTGGAACCGACAACAAAGCTATGTTGCCTTGGTGCAGGATTCAGTTAAGCTTGGACCATGAGCAAAAAAATTACCCACATCCTTTACAAGCAGTGCAATCCGTAAAGGTGAGCATGTGTAGGCTCCTGTCTTCTCCTGCCAGTGTGAATGTGAAAAATACTATTTCTGGATGAATGTGTGCTTGTAATCAGCAGCGAAAACTGTGGGAGAAAGCAGAGAGGTAGAAAGAGGCTGCTTATGTGTCTATATGTCTGAATATGCGACAAAGGGGGGATGTATTTCAGTTTGTCTGCCACCATTCAGCTGCTTTTCTGATAAGTAGGAAACAGAATTTCCTACAACAGCAATCAAACCAGTGTCCTAAAAGAAACACTGACAATCTCCTTAGCACACACAAATACCTGTACAGTACTACACACACACACGGCCTTGCTTCACAGCCTCTCTTTAGCACAATAAAACACACATACCCACACACACATCCGGCTCCAGCAGACACGCAGAGTGGCAGAGGGGTGAAACTGCCCCTGAATATGATACTGTGCTGAGCTCTGGAGCACAGCACGACAGGGGATAGTGTTCGCCGACTGAAACGCCATTGGGACCAATTAGGCAGCGCGCAAAGCAAAGCGCAGCCGAACGCTACGCTTCACAACCAGTTCAAAAGGCCTGCTGCTGAGACGGACAGCTGAGGGGGTGGGGTTGGTTTTTCTGAGTTAGGGGCATGTGAAGGGGGTGTTTGTGTGTGTAGGGTATTATTACATGGGGGGAGGATGATCACAGTATGCAGGGGATGAAGGCGGGTGCGTGTGTTTGCGCGTGTTTTTTTGTGTGTGTGCCAGCATCTGCTGCATCCATGATTGTGCTGATCTGTGCCAGGATGCTCACGTTGATGTTACAACACCTGAACCTGTGCAGTTCTTAAGTTGCTGTGTGGAGCATTTTAATGTCCATAAATCATTGCCACATTAATTTGGATACATTAGTGTAATTGTAAATAAATAGCTGTAAACAAATGAGACCACTGCTGAGAGACATGGCCTCTGCACTGTACAGTTTTTTTATGGTGTGCACTACAGAGCTAGTTTTCATGGGATATGTGCTGAACTGCTGCAGGGCAAAAACTGAGCAGGAAAAGGAACATTGTACCTACAGTACACTCAGCCTTTTTTTACAGTGATATATTCAAGTAGCATAAAAGTTGCAACATCCAACAAGGAAACACAGTTTTAAAGACCCCCTCCAGTGAAAATCAAGTTTTCCACCTTGTCCATATGGTGTTTTCAAATGCAAGAAGACATATCACTGAAATACACCACGGCTGAACATTTCCTCCTTGAAGCTGATGACAGTCTCAAAAACACTGATTCAGACTTTTAGGGTTACATACATAACAGACCCAAGGAACCAATCCTGTTAACCTGCAAGAAATGGCTGAAATAGTCCAGTATTACAAATTGCCATTGTGTGTAGAGGGGGTAGAGTAGTTAAACAGTGTTTGAGCAGAGTCGAAAGTGAGCTGGTGTGCTCGAGTTGCAGCGAGTTGGGTGGTATGGATGGAGAGAGGAGGTGGAAAGTACATATATCTGCACATGCTATAGGATGCAACATTGTAGAGTTACATTTAAGCCATTTTAAGGCAGCAAATGATTATCAGGTGATTTTCAGGGAAAAAACTTCTTCTATACTCCACAATGTCACAGTTAACTTGGCACTTATATGTAATGATGTTTTCATTAAATATCACAATTGCAAATAAACTTTCAATCATATTCAGACAAAACAAAAACATAATAAGTGCCAAGTTAACTGTGAGTTTGAGTAGATTCTTAGTGATCCAGGTCATGGGAATCCTAAGAGCTCCAAAAACAACAACAAACAAACAAACAAACAAACAAACAAAAAATTAAAAAAGAGAAGCCCAGTGACTTTTTGCTGAAGCTCTTAGGATTAAATATAAAAGTGTCAAACTTCAAAGAGTCTTGAAACAGCCATGCCAAAAAATTACGTTCCTATACAACTAAACTGCATTCTCAATAATGTTTTGAAGTAAACATATTTTCTGTGGGTTTAGATCTGTTTGTGATGTATATTATGATTTTTTTTTTTGCATTGCTTTACTGTCTTTATAGCCAAAAAATTATACAGTAGATGAGACAGGATTTATCCTTTTGGAGAACCAGAAAATAAAAGAGAAGCTTCAAACTTATTGTGAAAGAGTCATATTTTTCGCAAACCATGCTTTTCTCCTAAACCTAACCATGTAGCTTCGGTGCCAAAACCTAACCAAACAGTGAGTGAAAACCAAAAGCAAACTGAGAGTCTAACAGTAATGGTCCCACATGAGATACAAACCCCTGTCTACTCAGATTGTCCTGCTGCTGACTTGTGCATCTTTACTCCCTCTTACCTCCTTGTGCAGACTTTGTGGTTCCTTCAAGCTGATAACCTTTCCTATTACATCGCATCATTCATTGCATTCAATAAGTAAATAAGAATGCAGTTAAGTTGTTTGGGAGCTTAATTTTTGGCAGACACAGTTGCCTTAAAAATGCTGCATTTTCTTCTATTACTTCTTTTTCCAGTAAGGAGGAAAGAACCAGTCTGGTGCCTTCGGGTATATGCTTGAACATAATAATGTAATCATGTTGTGTCTAACAGGTGTTTTTGTTTTTATCACTAGTAGACATCACATTAAAAGGGCATTCCACTTATTTGGCACATAAAGTTCAATCTACTTTGAAAGTTTGAAAAATTAACCTGATTATACTTTAATGATGTAATCCTCATTGCCTACAGTTTGGGTTTCAGAGTTTAAAGTTTTAACTGGAAGCCAGATTTACACCTGTATGTGTGGAGTTTAAAAGAAGTGAGCACTGAGGAGGCAGGGATGTCTGAAGAAAGATGGAGCAGAGTTGGATTTAGGGAAACATAAGATGGTGAAATACAAGAGGCTAGAAGTTCGAAGTTGCACACACGTCACCATGCGCTCCATGCATGAGCACAACAAACAGTATTGGAAGGTTTTGATCACCCCGCATATAAAAATGAAGCTTTAAACTGTTTGCCAGTGCTCCATCGCACATGACAGTAGATAGACAGCTCACATTCTACCACATGAAATTGCAGCTGATTTTTACCTCTTTGTCATGTTACCACTTCTTTCCATGTTACCACTTAAAGCATTTACACTGCAACACTCCATATTCATGTCAAACCACATCATACAGCCTCCACCTTCACCCACCTGAGAACTTCGTTGGGGTTGCCTGAGATGGGGGTCTTTTTGTCAGGAGCTCCGTGGCACTCAGACTTCAACAGGGTGTGTGGCCCGCGGTCCATCATCATGGTGGAAGTTGCCATAGTGATGATCGCCACGCCGTCACGAACTCTGGCCTCCAGGCCGTAGTCCCACTCATCATAGGACACCGAGAGCAGGCCTGGGTGGACGAAGCAAGAAGAGGAGAGACAAGATTCAGAGGAGGTTTAGAAGAAAGAGACAGAGGGATTAGTAAAAACAGGGAGGTGAGAAGGGAAGGATTCAAGAAGGTAACATAAATACTGAATGAGAATAGCTGATTGTGAAGAGACAGAAAGACAAAGGAGAGACGAGAGACAGACAGATGGAGGAAGCTAAAGTGGGGAGAGACTGGGACAACTCTGCTGGGTATATAGAGTGTACATGTTTTGAACACACTCCAAGAGACAGAGCATACACTACGTGATGACTCAGAGAACAGATGAATAGCTCTCCAGTTCTGCCTGCATAAGTGTCTATCACCTTGCTGTGTTTGTCCATCTGTCTGTCGAAAGCACTGTCTGTCTCTGTTTGTTGGCCTCTGCACTGTCAGTACGTCTGTTTATCTGTCCTTCTGTCTGCCTGAATCCTGTTCTCTTTTGACAATCTGTCAAATGTTTATGAACATTTATTTGTAGGTCTCTCTCTCTCTGTGTCTGCCTCCCTGCCCATCTCTCCCAGTGCCCTTCCAACTATCCGTCATGCCAGTCGTTTCTCCACCATGTCCTTTTCTGCTGTTGATTATTATGTAGCGTCTAGCAAGTAGCCGTGCCATACGTGGATACACAAAGCACTCTCAAGAAGGAAAGTTAGATTCAAAAGTCACCTCATCACAAGTTACAAAGATTTTCCTGTAAGAATCCTAGAAAATGTGGTATTAAATGTATTCTTTGTATATTATTAATCTAAACTACATTTGAAAAACACAGATAAAGGCTATGAGAAGAGTTGATATACCAGGAAAATTAGGCTATTAAGAATCTATTAAAGTACAGCTGACATTTTGATAATGAGTTTAGCTGATATTAAACTGCTGTTATTGACAACATAATCCATTACAATATTCAGTCATAGTATGATTAACTCATGACAAATAGTCACCATTAATTGATGACACACACACCAGCACTGAGCCTAGTGCACAATGTTTATCTCTTTTTAATGACCAATCATTTAGTTCTCATGTTCACCGCTGTCAGGATTTCATCAGGTGGGATTGTCCTTGAGCCCCGATCACAGGGGGTTTAATTGATCTGGTTTAATTTTGGAATGTCACTTTGGAAAGCATTTAGGACTAGTTGGTTAGTTCAGATTACAGGCCAATAATAGGCTGGGTTTAAGATTTTTAAATGATCAAAGGTCCACACCACCCAATTAATCGAGTAATTATACTAATAGCAAAATGTGCACACCCTGTAGAGCAGCAAGAAACTCATGACCAATGTTGCAGAGCTCAGTTATTAAACATCTTCAAATTATTCTCCCTGCTTGTCATGTACATTTTTCTATAGTAAGGCAAATTATTCAGTGGCAGTTAGGACTGATTGAATAATCTATTTTAAATCAAAGTCGCAATTTGAAACAAAACGGTCGTGTCAATGGTTTCACTAATTTTTGGCGTCCTCTTCTTGTGATAGTCACACTCTTGATGTCGTTTAATGTGTTAATGCGCCATCACATGTTTTCGACTTTTCAAATTATGTAAAATTTCAATATTTCTCGAAAAATCACATTTAGGTTTTAGGCTTTTTAAGTTTTCTCCAAATCGTTCCAATCCAATTGTATATTTTCATTTATAATATTTAAATGTAATGAGGCTTGTTACTTCAATCCTGCAGCACACAAAGAATGATCCTTCTTTATTTCCATATTTATTCATTAATAAGTTGTTTGGTCTATGAAATGGCAGAAAATGATAAAAAAAAATCAATCAATCAATCAATGCTGATCAGTGTTTCCAAATCCCAAGATGATGTCCTCAAGTCTCTTAATCTCTTGTTTTGTGCACAACCCAGAGTTATTCAGTTTACTGTCATGGAGGGGGAAAGAGACCAGAAAATTATTTTAATTTTTTACATTTTTACTTTTTGTTTGAAAAACCAAACTAGATCACTGAATATCAAAATAGTTGGCAATTCATTTAATAGATGACAACTAATTTATGAATTGTTGCAGCTCTAGTTAGGAGGAGTCAGACACTGCCAAGACAGCAGTGGCCTTAGCCATCAGACTGAGCTTCTTTGGGGGACATCATGGTGGGATTGTACCACAGATTTATAATCTGGACATAGCTACAGTGACATTACCCATTGGTTTGTAGACTACCATGGTGAAGCTTGAGTTTGGAATTTGGCTGTTGCCAAATGTTGGTCTCTTGTGACCAGATGTAATGAGAGAGTGGTGGATCTGACTCTGTGATATGGTAGCAACCTCTGAATCACAAGGTAGCCCCGCGTCCTTTAATTATAACCATAATTTACTAAATAAAAATCACAGTGTATTCAAAAAGTCTTCAAAGTAGCAATAGAGACCATAAACTCATGAGGGAAATGTTTACAGAGGTAACAGATCAAGTGATAAGTAGGTTTTTTTTCTAATAGACTTTTACATAATCTGACTTCTTTTTGCAACCAGAGGAGTTGCATCCTGTGCTTGGTTGTCTGTCTCTGTGTTGTTCCTGTGATAGACTAGTGACCTGTCCAAGGTGTACCCTGCTTTCACCCTGGGATAGACTCCAGGCCCCCTGCAGCCCTACAGTGGTGTATAGAAAATGGATGGATGGATGGAGTTCACCCTGCTGACCATAGGGAAGAATGCAAGTTTAGGTTACTTCTGCGTTGGCTTTACTTTTAATACCCGGAGGTCTACGGTGAAAGCCATATTTTTTCAAATACTGTTTGACAGGTGTGTGTGTTTGTGTGTGTGTGCGTGCGTGTGTGTGTGTGTGTGTAGCTAAGTTGGGCAAAAACCACTAAAAAACCTTCCTGATCAAAAAATGACCAAAATGAGCAACAAATGCCTTTATGACTTTTGAAAATGGCCAACAACTGCTTTGTCTGTGTGGGACCCATTAGACTTAGCCTCTGGGTGCAGGGTCACACAGCTTTCAGTGAGGGATGTCCAGCTTTCAAGTCAATTTATCTGCCTATCTGTCTCTTTGTCTGCCATTTAATCTGTCCTTCTCTCTGTCCATCAACAGATCTGCATCTATCTGACAGCGTATGACCACATGTCAGCCACTCCACTACCATGTCAGTGGGCAGAAATAGACAGGCAGCCTGGCAACCTGCCCTCCTCGCGGGGCTTCAATGCTGACAGCTCCGGCCCTCCAGGACCACATCTAATGTCACACACTGTTGACACTTTCTCAACACTCACTCACTCACTCACTCCCATTGCTTGTTCCTTTTTACACGCTTCACTTTGACTATTTTATGGGAAAGATTCTTTCCTAGGAAGTTTCCCGAATGTGTGTGTGTGTGTTTTGGCAGCATGTGCTCTGTGGTGTATTCTTTTCTACATCTCAGAAACTGCTGCATGACGTGTATGTATTCATACCTCTCTTAGGACATGTTTAAATGTCACAATACAGACATGTCAACTGGCAACGTTAAAGCTGAACAGCGCTGTAGCAGCTGCAAAAGCCTTCTCCTGGCCAGTAAAGTGGCTGCTGTCTCTGTGGGTGCTGTGTCAGGCTGCATCTCTGTCACAGATATGCACACGTACCCACAAATACAAAGAAAATCACAAAGACTGTCGATTCATAGTAGGTGAAGTGATTGGCCAACGTAACAGCAGCAGATATTTTTAGAAAGATCTTATTATTGCCAGTGATGTCAGATTTGGTGGTTACGTTAGCACAGTCTGTGCAGCAGTAGTGTGTAACTCTGATCAGCGAGAACAGAGACAGAAAGGCTGTTAGTAGGAGAGAGAGGGAGCTGAGAGGGACGAGGAGGAAAAATAGAGGGACAGGATGAGCAGCAAGAGAAAGTCAGACAGCAGCAGAGACACAAAGATCGAGAAACAAGAAACACAGAAAGCTGAAGGGAGTTGGGAGAGAGTCAGACGAGGCTGAAATAGTAAGACAGAAAACACAAAGAAGTGAGGGAACAACAGCATAAAATAAGGAAGGGAAGGGAAGCAAGGAGGGG
>OMNN01104089.1:0-19164 GCA_900302755.1 Chromis chromis | reverse complement strand
TGGATTCCTGGGGGGGGCACGGATGAAATTACCGTAATGACCGTAATGACAATGTCGTTGCGCTTTACAGCCAATATGGTGTCATTACGGTAATTTTACGGTCATTTCATCCAGCGGATTCCTGGGGGGGCACGAATGAAATTACCGTAATGACACCATATTGGCTGTAAAGCACAACGCCTCAGCTTTCAGAAACCGTTTAATTTTTTCCGATAGCACAAACATATTTACGGTATTCCAAAGTGCGCTAGCCCAAATGTGTCGCCAAAGACGCATTAGGACTTAAAGGGTTAAGTTAATGTTTCAGTTAATTTTTTCAGTGGTACAGGAGCAGCATATAGTTGTCACAAGCCTAGAGCGCCCTCTCGTGGCTGTAGACGGTAATGTTTACTCCTTGGTTCATGTCAGTCAGTATGAATTAACAACAAAAACATGTTAAATTATATATATTTTGATGTATAAGTCTCACCTGACAATAAGTCGCAGGACCAACCAAACTATGAAAAAAAGTGCGACTTATAGTCCGGAAAATACGGTATGTTTTCTTGGTTTGCTTGTGTTTCATCCATTTGCCTGTATTTTCTTAAGCTGCAGTGAGCTGAATAGGTAAAACGTTAACATCTAAATGTTTCGTTCGAACATTTTCTTACCATCAGTTTTGCCAGTGGTCTGTCCTCCTGAGGGCATTGTAACGATCAGCTTACTGTTGTGTTCACGGCGGACTGTTGACCTGCCGCTCCTACATACACAATAAACATGATTACAGCATGAAAAGGACAACAATGAATTCACCTTTATATTATATATGGTACTGCATCACCTGCATTTTAAGGTCTGATTTATGTGTAAATAACCATTTGCTTTTGCACCCCGATGTTATTATAAGCCATAGCACAAGACGAACAATAAGATGATGGATGGTTAAAGGTGTCTGTGATTCAGTTTATTTAAAGGGATGTTGTATGACTTGGGACATGAAATGGGAGAGTTTTTCCATTTTATTGGATAGATAGAGAAACAGAGTGAAAGTGGGGGAGAAAGGAGAGGGACATAGCGCAAATTGTTTTGAGTAGGACTTGAACTCATGACTGCTGCTAAAGGACTGAGCCCATGTGGTATCGCCTTAACCCAGTGAGCTAAATGGCGGCCCAGACAGCCCTCTCTGATGAGGAACTTAAACTTACTCTTGCCCTACAGAGTACAGGAGTTGCTGCTCTACCACTGTGCGTGACATTGATTCAAATCCTAACTAATGTGTAAAAACACAAACTGGAATATATATTTTTAGATACGCAATCATTTTAACCATTGTAGCTAATCCTGCTGTGTGTTTCTTCAAATCAGTGGTGTACCCTCTCTCATCTAATATAAGTAATGCACTATGTACTAGTACCTCATAAAACACCATTCAAAGAATCCAAACCTTCCCTTTAAGTTCTGACTAGAAATCTACTTTAGACCAATATTGAATGAGAAATAACAATTAAGTTACCTGCAGTGACCGCACTTCCTAGTTTTCATCTGAGCACTCCAGAACTCATTTATCAGACTGCACCTCTTTTCAACCAGGTGTTTAATCTGACAAAAACAGACACAAAATCAGGTCAGTGTCTTTCCAGCAGGGCTGCAGGCCAGTATAGTTGAAAAAAATGATAATACAACAAGATCATTTACACGGTACTTTCATGTGATTCAAAACATGCGTTTGTACATGTTTGGAAATGTTTACTCACAGGTTTCAAGTTGGCAGAAGCTTCAGCGTTCTCCCCAACTACCGCATCTGTAAACTCCCTCAGGAACTGCTCCAGCTCATCCCCAGGAGCTTTGGGATGCTCCTCCAGATACTAACACACACCAAGTTCAAACACATTCATAAATAAAGAATCAACAGAGCCAGAGCAAGTCACAATCAAGAGAAAGACAAGTACATACATTCTCAATAAGTAAATACCTAATCCTAATCAACTCATCTGCAAAACATCCAAAATAATAACTGCTTTGCTTTCAGCTACACACTCATACCCCCTTTTCCACCAAGAAGAACCAGGTGCTAGTTCTGGTGCTTAGTTGGTTCAAATCTCTTTCTTCCTAAGAACCTGTTTTCTTTTCCATTGGCAAGGAGCCAAGTTGGAGCCACGCCATTATCGCCATCATCGTAAAACGACTACGCTTGCATTGATCACATAGCAGTTAAACAAACACAATAAGTTGATGATAATATCTATGTTTATCTTTATAGATGGTCTTAAGGCTGATTGCGAGGCGGAGGTCACCTGTTGCCTGGGCACATCCACTATCACACTACTGGTGGGACACAATTGTACCAGTTTTCTGCGCAACAGTTTGTGCAAAACTTCCGTGTGTCCCAGGAGTCATTCCAATACATCTGCGATCAGACCAGGGACGTCCTGGAGAAAGAGGACACAAATTACCACTTGTGTGTCCCTTTCCACTGTTGATTGTTGGTCACGATAACCCTGCCTCCAGCCCCTGACGTAATCGGTTCTTAGCTCTGGCCCAGCAAAGAGTTGGTGCTTGCTAAGCACCAGTTTTCAGCACCTGGAGCCGGTGCTTAGGTGGTGGAAACACAAAGAACTGGTGCTAAGTCAGGCTCTGGCTCAGAACTAGCACTGGAACCAGCTCGATGGAAAAGGGGTATCTGTCTGTGCAATAACTTCCATGATTAGTTTCAGCAAGCATGAACCCACCTGGCTGAGAAGCTGTTCTAACTGGTAAACCTCCTGCATGGCTCCGTGGTCCACTAGCTTCAGCTGGTTCAGCAGCAGGTGGATGGCAGCTCTGGGACATGTTAACGTGTGACACACCAGACATGAGCCACGAATCAGCAGGTAGAGTTTCTGATGGGGAGAGAGAGGTACAAACAGTAAAGACCACTGCTGCCACACTACCACCAAATCATACTAAGTGTGTATTAAGTGTGTGTGTGTGTGTGTGTGTGTGTGTGCGTGCGTGCGTGCGTGCGTGCGTGCGTGCGTGCGTGTGTGTAAAGCTCACATCAAAGAACAGTGGGTTGTATACAGGCAGAGGCAGCTCGACAAGTCCCAGGTGTCCTGGACAGTTGTTGAAATCCTGACAGCAGGTTGAACACACCTGGTAAAAACAAATCATTTATGAATACATGTTTCACACCATGGCCCCGTCACGTGAAGCATCTCTTGTAGCTTGAGCTTTACAGACAGTAAAATTGAACAGACTTCATCTGTGGCATATTACAGACTGCCATTGCTGATTTGTAAGAACACACAGAATGTAAAGCCTTTGTCAGACATTGGATAAGTAACAATGGTGTCAGTCTTCAGTCATCAGTCTGTTAAAGTGAAGCATCCTGTCATTCAGACACTGTTACATAAATGTTCCTCACAGCTTCATGATAGAAAGAGTTGCAGAAAACACACAATATTTGTCAGACAGGCAAAATTGGACAATACATCAAGTGTAAGGCACAATAATAATAATAATAACAATAATCTAACCTTTATTGATCCCCTTGGGGAAATTCCATCTCTGCATTTCAAAATTAACCTTAACTATACATACTAGGAGCAGTGGGCTGCCACGGTGCAGCGCCCGGGGAGCAGTCAGGGGTTAAGGGCCTTGCTCAAGGGCCCACAGTGGTGGTGACTGGGACAAGCGGTCGCTCTCACTTTCCCACCTCAGTCTCTTGCCAGTCTGGGGACTCAAACCGGCGACCCACCAGTTACAAGTTCACTTCACAAACCACTAGGCCACCACTGTCCCACAATACATAACAATGTGCTAATAGGACCGCCATTTAGCTCACTGAGTTAAGGCGATACCACATGGGGCTCAGCCCCTTAGCAGCGGTCATGAGTTCAAGTCCAGCTCAAGACCATTTGCTGCGTGTCACTCTCCTGTCTCCCCCACTTTCACTCTGTCTCTCTACCAATAAAACGGAAAAACTCTCCCACCCAAAAAACAAACAAACAATGTGCTAATAAAGAAAACTAACAGCAAGATTATCAAACTGTCTGAATAACTAATAGCCAAAATGTACAGCTATGTAACAAATGATTCAGTGTATGATGGCTTGTCTAATGTCTAATGAGAAAAAAGTACACAGTGTAACTTGCTGTTAGATTCGACTGATCTTGTCTCTATGTTGGGAATAATTTATAATTAGAAGCAATAAATTAAAGTACTGCTGTTGATCCTCAGCTGTTTGATAAACTCAGAGGAAAGACTCCTTCAAACAGCTGGAAGCAACAAACTAAACTTCATCTCCTGTTAATGCTTTATCAAAACCAGGATTACAGTTATTGGTGAGTAGTAACAGAGGTGAAATTGTAGAGAATGAGAATGGGGTTTTATGATTTTGAAATGAATACTGCTTCTTTCATGTCTTGTGTGTGATTGTTTATGGACAAATATTGGTGTTAAACTGTGGATAAAGTCACTTGTGCATGCCAGCCTGTTTATACGACTGCAAGAAGCCCTGTCTTGTGCCGTGATGGAAGCGATACGGAAATGCTACCAGGTCTGACCTACTAAGATCTCTGTCATTCAGACATGAAGCCGATACATTCAGTTACCATCGCATCAATAAAAAGGAGCGCGTGTCATCTTATGTAATACGATATTAATCATCTGACCTCTTTGTTGTCTGCTGGTCCCAGGGCCAGATCGTACAGGCTGTTTGGAGCCACATTCCCAACAGCATCGAGGAACCTGGAGTTAGTAATGGTCTTCACACTCAACTTCCTGAAGAAAAAAAAAAGAACATGGTGAAAAAGTTGAAGATTGTCACACCGCACTGATGCAGCAATTCATGGTAAAGGAGCCCCAACCGAGACCTGAGTGTATAAATGAACATACTTTTCAGACACCTGATATTTTCTGTATTGTTTCTGTATCTTAGGAAATATTCTCATAACCTGAGATGGTGGGTTTCTGATTTTCATGAACTATAATCCACAATCATCATAATTAAAACCAAAAAAGGCCTGAAATATTTCACTCTTCATGTTATGAGTATAGAATATTTCTGAGAATAAATTATACTATATTTCCAGCAGCTCTTATTCATATCATTACTGTATTACTAAATAATAAATAGCAGCTTTTCCAGACGCATATTCAGTGTTTAGTCTCTGACAGCTTCCATATTATAACATGCAGCTGAAATTTTAAGATATCAAACCAAAGAGACACATGAAGAACTTGTAAGACATAACATAAGTTGCCTTTATTTGACTATCAGTCACAGTTGCTACCAATTAATCATGTTTGAAGTCAAATAAATACATACAACAGTTACAGTGACAGCAACTCCCGGCTAAATGGTGCATTTGATTTGATTTGAGAGAATAGCGCAGTTACAACACGCAGCCATGAGCAGGCATGTTGTTGTGAACTCAAGTGTAGCATGTACAGCTAAACGCTAACACGCATCCTCTCACCGTAACTCCTCGGCGGAGTACATGCCGAACGACATGCCCTCCAGGCGCCGCCATGGCACGTCTTTTCCGAACAACATTTTTGCAGATTAACAGAGAGTTCTGTGGCGTTTATTGAAATAACTTCATGGCGAAAAGTTCTACCGCATGAGACGCAGATTCTCCTGCTTCACACGTGGGACCGCAAGAATACACTTCACATTAGAGGGGGGGGGCACTAATACCGATAACAGGGTTCATCCATTGACATTTTGAATTTTTTACTTTAAATTCACATTTAATTAATATTACTTTATATCTCTCTATGTAAATGAATAACGTGTACTTTATTCCTCAAAAAATATATCATCATAATTATTTTATCTACCCCCTTGTCCTAGCTGACATGGTTTCGTCCTCCCAGAAGCCTTTAGTTTGTACCAACATGGCGGCTCCCGGTAGGCACGTAGGGCATTACATCCAGAGAAACGGACGATTTCTGCTTTGTAACATCGACCAAGTGTTGGGTCACAGGTGAGAGGATTTGATAAATGTTTGATTCAATCTAAAATCTGCTTAGTTCTCTTTAATGTTGTGTCATTTGTTGTTGTTTGCCTTTAATGAGTGTGATAGCTGCAGCTAGCATCATCTGGCAGGAGGTCATGTCTTCTTGTCGGTTATTTTCATCACTGCACTGGGTCAAATGTTGGAACAACATGTTTTTTTTTCAGCAGGTGTGGCATGTAAACTGTGCTTTAGCTTAAAACTTCACCGCAATTTGTCATTGTACTGGGTTACACATGGGCCTTCAATAGAAGTACAAGTGTTGCATACAGTTTTTCCACTGTACAGTACTGTGCTACTGTCTTCATGTTTTCAAGAATAATGCCAGAAGTATTTTTCCTCCTCCCTGACTTAAATCTAATAATAAGTTTTTAATACTTTGGATCTATATAGATTCTAAATACAGGGCTCTCAAGTTTTGAATGCAGGCAAGAGTGACAATATGAATGAATGGCTGCTGTCTACACAAGGACTGTAAATGACAAGTTGTCTTAGGTCAAATGCAAGTTTTTTTTAATAATCTAATAAGTGGTTATTTTTTCCAGGAGCTTTGGTTGGACTACAGCTGTGCGACAACAAGCTGCAGAAGCTAATAAAGGTACATTTTAACACATCTAGTAACAACAACTATAACAATAATACCAGTCAAGGACAGACAGCACCAGTGTGGGAAACGTGTGTTGTAAAATGTATGCAAAACCCATGTTCAGTCATCGTGATATCAAACACCTATATGTATTGTGTGTCATGTATTTCATTTAGGAATGCAAATTCTAACTAAAATTGCATTACAGTGGCCACTTATGTTAGCAGTTTTTGGTCGTTTTATGGAAATTGTTGAATATAAACGAAGAAAAATAAGTAAAACACACAACAATACCAGGCTTGTGCTAAAACAACTGGATTTAATGGTGCAGGAAAAACTACCCAGCAGCCGATACAGATAGAGGCTGTAAATCCCTCTGTTGTTGTTGTTGTTGTGTTACCTGATATTGGCACTGACAGATAGTTGTGATGATTTTTGTTGTTTGTATGACTGTTTTATGCTGTACTCTTACTCTTCAAAAGCGGCGGCTGCAAACCTAATTGCCCTTCTGGGATAAATAAAGTTTACTGAACTGAACTGAACTGAACTGATAGCCACAGGAGGTGGTCAGTACATCAATGTCAATCACACCTTTTTGTTAATTGTGTTCCAGAATCGACAGAGTCCATTGTGATCCCCAGGAAGAAAACATGGTATGTGTTGATCAGATTATCATACAAAGCAGGCAGCCTCAGATTGAGAGGAACCTCTTTATCCAGACTGCTCACGTTAAGGTCTAGTTAGCAAGTCCCTTTATCTTTTGTGTAAAGTGCTTTTTAAACAAGACAATGCGTGAATGTTTTTTTTCTCACTACACAGGAGCAAAGAAGCAGTGCTGGAGGCGCTGGCTTCAACTGTCAGCAGGGTGAGAACTCACTCACTTTTTCAGATTTCTTTTTTCTTTGTGTTTTTAAGAAGCTGTATATTTGTTTCTCTTCTCACATACTGTTGTTTCTTATTCCCTCCAGGATCCTACAGCGTCTCACTACCAGTTCCAGGATGATCCGTACCTCTCTCCGAGGACTTCTGTAGAGTTTGTACGTCAAAAACACACACTTATACTAACATTACTACCTGTCTTTGTTTTTGTTTTTTTATGCCTCTGTTCCAGCAGCAGTCTGGTTGAAGGCATTTAGTTCTGTCTGTCCATCTGGTCTTTGTGAATGCGGTATCTCTTGAGCGCATTGCAAACTCTTGAACATGTTCTTTAAATGTGGCCCAAGCGCTCACTTGGATGCAACGATCACCTGAATGAAATGTGATGGTTAAAGGTCGAGTCACTGCAACCTTACAAAACCTGTTTTTGGCCATAACTCATAACTCATCTGACTAAAATAACAAAGTGATGACATTTTACATGCAAAAGATCAAAGATGAACTTCAATATTTCACTGTATTCATTGTAACTGAGCTCTCTCTCTCTTTTTCTCTGTGCAGAAGCTGTACTCTCTCTCTCAGGAGTCTGGCAGATCTGCAGCCAAATACTTTGTCAACAACAATCCAAAGTTGTTCACCAAAGACTTTGCTGAGCCGCATATACCAGTAAGAAACACACACATGTAAATAAGTAGAGGAGCCTGGTGAACGTACAGTCACAGGTGTTTGCTGTAAGAGGGGCAGATACTGGAATATTACCACAGCAGCAATATCGTTGCGTTCTCTTTGCATCCATTGATTTATTGTCTATGATGTGTGTTTTTGTAGTGTCTGATGCCAGAGACGGTGTCGCTTCAACTTGAGGAGGTGAGTGAGGAGGCGCTGAAGGAACGAATCAACCTGAGGAAAGTTACAGCTGCTGTTGACATGTACGATCAGCTAGTGCAAGCTGGTGAGGACATGCACACAAACGCACATTCTCTCTCGTATTAATGTGGCTGTAATCCTGCTATGTCAACTGCATTTGTTGCTGATTTCAATTTGTCCAGGCACAGCAGTTTCTATGGAAGCAACCCATAACCTCCTGGACCTGATCTGTCTCTACTGTGACAGAGACCCTGTTGAAGAGGAGGGACCACAGACAGAGGACACAGTGAGTCATCCCTGATCGAAAAACTAAATTAGATGTTGAGTGACAAGAAAAGAGTGGCATAGTAAACTCAAAGTTGTCGCAGAAAGTAAAAGGATGTATGGACATGTTAACAGTACAGTAGAGACCATGTATATCATGGCAGTTTTGAGTTTCCAAGGACTCCTATAACTCTTAATTTTCTGTGATGGAATCATTCTGCTAAGTCAAAAATATACATACAGCAATGCTAATATTTGGTTAAATGTCCATTGGCCATTTTCACCTCAACTAGGTGCTTTTGGTAGCTGTCCTCAAGCTTCTGGTTGTATCTTTGACACTATTTTTGACAGAGTTGGTGCAGTTCTACTACATTTGTTGGCTTGACCCAGGTTTGTTTCATCAGCCCAGTTCACAGGTTCTTGATGGGGTTTAAATCAGGACTGTGGGGAGACCAGTCTAAAACCTTAATTCTGGCCTCATTTAACCATTTCTTAACCACTTTTGATGGGTGGGGTCATTGTCTTGTTGGAACAACCAACTGCATTCAAGACCCAACTTTCTGGCTGATGCTTTTAATATGTCCTGGAGAATGTGGACGTAATCCTCCTCCCTCATTATTCAATTTACTTTATGTAAAGCAACAGTTGCACTGGCAGCAGAACAGCCCCAGAGCATAATACTGCCACCACCATGCTTGACTCCAGGTTTGGTGTTCTTGGGGTTAAAGGCCTCACCTTCTCTTCTCCAAACATATTTCTGGTCATTGTGGCCAAATAGCTCAATTTTTTGTTTCGTCTGAACTCAGAACTTTCCTCCAGAAGGCCTTTTCTTTGTCCATGAGATCAGCAGAAACCTTAAGTCGAGCTTTAAGATGCTGCTTCTAGAGGAAGGGCTTCCTTGCAGCCTCTCATCTCATGATGTAAACTTGACTTTGGACACTGACAGCTGTGTTCCAGCAGCTTCTAATTCATTGCAGACCTGCTTTTTGGTGATTCTTGGTTGACTCTTGATTGTTTTTCGTGACAAAGACGCACGTGTTCCAAAGATTCCATCAGAGAAATTTAAGAGCAGTAGTCATTGGAAATGCAAGGCTACCATGATATGCATGGTCTTTCCATCTGTTTTGTTCACAACTGTATGCTTACTTTGTGTGTCTAATGTGTTCCGCAGGAGTCAGGAGATCCAAAGAGAAGGAAAGGGAGGGTCCGCCGAGCATCAGACTTCCTGAAGTTCTCCTGGAAAGAAAACAACAATGCAGAGAGAATCTTTAACCTGCTGCCAGAGAGAGACACGAGATGTTACTCAGCTCTGATTAGAGGGATGGTGAAGGTAAGAACAGTCAAGGATGTGCACCAAAGCCAGTGGGTGCGCTCCAGTCTAAGCTTCATATTAATATTATAAAGTCAAATGTGGTGTAATCTAGATTAAGTGTATTTGTGTCTCCACAGCATGGAGCCTATGCAAAGGCCTTTAACATGTACACAGACATGCTCAACAACAGACTGACAGGTGAGTTTGACGAGAAATGAGCTCAATATTATCAATATTATTTTAGATGTAGAGGTGCGCATATCACGGTTGTTGTCAGTCCCTGTTAATCCCTGTTTATTTCAAGCAAACGTCTAATCGCTCCACCTTCTGTCTCCAGCTGATGTCCACATCTTCAGCGCTCTGATCTCAGCAGCTCCAGATGTCAGAGACAAATATAACGAGAGATGGGACCTCATCACCGTAAGACCATTTACACTCATTTACTCAGTGGGACAGCTTTTGTACTGACTTCAGGAGCACTTTGCCAGACTTTCTTATGCAAAGATCTTCTAATGTTTTGTTATTTTATTCTTCTTATATGTTTTTCCAATACACGTTAATACACACAGTGTTCAATATTAATTATATTAAGTTTACATTAAAAAAAAAAAAAGACATCATGAAAAAAAACTGTGGTACAGGACATAAACCGTAGACATACAGTGAATAGACATACAAATAACAGACAGAGACAAAGCTTGCAGTCAGAGTTCATGTGAATTCAGTGGGTATGGGGCGATATTTGAATGGGGGGTGTGATTTTAACAATCAAAGTAGTAATGAACCTATTCTGTCACAAGTGTAGCAACATAATAAACAACCCATGACTCCAACCCTGCAGACTTGTTGGTGATGGTCACTTGCTAAAAACACTGTTAACACCCTGTCGTAAAGATCTGATTTGAGAAGCAGTTGTGTCTCCTTGTTTGTCTGCAGGAGCTTTTGAACCAAATGAATGAACAGAAAATTCGTCCCAATCTTCTGACCTTCAACAGCGTCCTGAAGGCTCTGAGACGCTGCGGCTTTTTGGCCAAAACACAAGCTCTGCACACTCTGAATGAGATGAAGGCACTGGGGATAGGTAACTATAAGGACACACACACACACACTGCTTCACGACAATAAGTTGTTAATCCAAACTAATTCTACAAAATTCCACACTGGAAATCACATTCATCATTCAACCTGTGCATTCTGAATAATTTGTACATTTAAAAACTGTTTTTGTACAAGAGTCAGTGCAGTGTCAGTATTTCTTATATAAGGTTGAGGGCCAGTGGTGGCCTAGTGGTTTGTGACGCAAACTTGTAACCGGTGGGTCGCCGGTTCAAGCCCCTGGACTGGCAAAAGGTTGAGGTGGGAAAGTGAGAGCGACCGCTTGTCCCAGTCACCACCACTGTGGGCCCTTGAGCAAGGCCCTTAACCCCTGACTGCTCTCCGGGCGCTGCACCACAGCAGCCCACTGCTCCTAGTATGTATAGTTAAGGTTAACTTTGAATAGGATGGGTCAAATGCAGAGAAGGAATTTCCCCAAGGGGATCAATAAAGGTTATATTATATTATATTATCATATCTGAGGGTGTATTCTGGTGTCATATATAAACATTTAACTGTGGTAATTTATGCTGAATAGAATACGATCATTAATAAAACGTCCGGATCTTTCTGGAAACATATCAGTATATTAGAATCCACTGATGCCAACTTATCATAGCATGGTTTGCCAATATTCACTGCAGTATTACCGCAGTATACTTAAGTATAGCTAGTGAACCTGGCAAGGTTGTAAACTTATACACACAGATGGGAATGGTTTAGTCATAAGTTTTGATTCTTAATAATAATAATAATGCATTGGTTTTATATAGCGCTTTTCTAGACACTCAAAGACACTTTACATTGCATTATTCATTCACTCCATACTCGATGGTAAGCTACGTATGTAGCCACAGCTGCCCTGGGGTAGACTGATGGAAGCCAGGCTGCCAATCTGCACCATCGGCCCCTCCGACCACCACCAACCACTCACTCTCACACTGCATTCATCCAGGCTGCCTGGTGTTCCCTCACGGTCTCCCATCCAGGTACTGACCAGGCCCTACCTCGCTTAGCATCTGAGATCTGACGGGATCGGGCATCCAAAAGGCGGTATGGCTGTTGGTAACTTAAAGTATGTTATCAGTCAGTGCAGCCACCTAGACAGCACCCATGTGCAACTGTAAGTCCTAATCAATTCACTTCCTGCTCATCTCTAAGGCGCTTGTTTGGTTGTGAAGTTACGTTAACACGTGCTGATTTGACTGCATTGCTATTATGGTGTCAGACCTGGTAAAAACAGATGGCTCTTTTGGCAGCGTAAACCAAACAGTGCTCTCATTAGGATATTAAGGCCACAAGCTTCAACTATGCATAAGTCAACACGCACCTTTACAAGCTAACTGTGAAGACTATTGTTGGCAAACCAGCTAAGCTAACGTCCAAGTTCAAGGTATCATTAAATATTAGGTTTTCAACTCTTTATATAAAAGTGCTCCAAAATAGATCAAATCTGATAATCTGACCTCAGAGATGAACCATACTGATAAATCTGTCAGCTCCAAGGTCTTAACATCTGACATAGAGTCACCAGTAGACACTGTGTTGGTTTATAAAGTTTGAAACCACAAGTTTAGACCAACAACCAGTGGAATTATAATCCAAAAAAAATGTCATATTTGAGGCTGTACTAAACATTCAAATGCGGTAACCTATACTAAATAAAAATACAGCACTATTAAAATGTTCCTGATCTTTCTGGTAACATATCAGTTCATTAAAACCCACAGATGCCAACTTATCATAACATGGTTTGCCCAATATTCACTGCAGTATTCACACAATATACTAATGTATAGCCGAGGTTGTAAACTTAACCCCACACATGGAAACAGTTTAATAATATATCAAGTCAGTGCAGCTACCTAGACAGCACCCATGTGCGGCTGTAAGTCCTAATCAATTCACTTCCTGCTCTTTACTAAAGCGCTTGTTTGGTTGTGAAGTTAGGTTAACACGTGCTTATTTGACTGCATTGCTATTATGGTGTCAGACCTGGTAAAACAGATGGCTCCTTTGGCATCGTAAACAAAACAGTGCTCTCATTAGGATATTAAGGCTACAAACTCCAACTATGCATAAGTAAACACGCACCTTACAAGCTAACTGTGAAGACTTATTGTGGGCAAACCAGCTAAGCTAACGTCCAAGTTTAGGGTGAGAAATCCGTTCTATGGTACACAAACAAGCTTTGAGCCGCTTTACCGTCGTGCTGCGCTGCTCATCTCTGTAGCTGACCTGTAGTTCAACACTTCCACAGGGCCTACTGGCAATAAAAAATCCGCGCAGTGGTGCTGCTGTACATACCGATGAGAATCGCTCAAATCCCAACATCCCGGCTAATCAGCTGCCGCGAGCTCACAAAGTTGGAGGCACGAGGATCCGTTAAACTAGCAGGACCAGTCGGTGCAGCACGTGCCGCCGGTTAAGTTAACGTTAGTTGGCAGCAGGTGAACCACAAAGTTCACCGTTAAAAAGTCCGCACACACACACACACGCACGCACGCGTTAACTCAAAACAACCCGGTTAGTCCCCGGAGCTGGCGAGCAGGCTAAACGTTAGCAACTTCACAAGCAAACCTTAGTTGACCTAGCATGCCGTTTAGCGGGCTAACCTTAGCAAACTAACTTACCGTTAGCTCTCGGGGCTAAATATAAAACATTAACGCTTGAGACACCAAACCGCAGACTGTTGCACCAGTGGAATTAAAATATTACCTTACACGCTCCCCGTGACACTCCGCAGTCCGACAGAGCCATTTTTCTGTGTCTGTTGTGATCGACTAGTTAGCCAAGTTGGCTAACGTTACCTTCGCTAGTTCTTCTCGGCTAGTTTTCCTGTTAACTGCATCGTGCAGAGAGGAATCGTGGCGATTTCAGATGTAGCCCCTCTATTAATGGGCACATGCTAGCTAGCTAGCTCGACAACTGACACAGACTCCACCACTAACACAACAAACAAATGGAGGGAATCGCTACTAACACTGTGTTTCGCCGAGGTTTATATCTCAACTGCATCGCACAGACAGGAGTAGCATGGTTAGCAGCCAAGCAGTATAACGGCTGTTGGTAACCAGTTAGCGGCAGCGGCTAGCCGCAGCAGTCTGATGTTAGCTAGCCAAGCTAGCTGATTGTTCCGCGCATAACTTTGCCGATGTATTTGTGTACTGCCAGCAATGGCGGTCACACACATTTTTGGTGGGCTAATAAATTCAGGTTTTGTTATTTGCTCTACTACAAGCACCGAACTGGAGGTAGACTTCTAAACAGCTTTTGTAGCTCAAGAATTACACATACCTCACTTCCGTAAATTTGCTGCACGTTCGGCCGCAGCCATGTTTTCAATCCAGTCAACTAGTCGGGGTGTGTGAGCCGACTCAACCGCTCTCGTCAAAATGCAACACTATCCTGTACATTTTTGCTCCTGCCAACCGTGAAACCGGTCACACTCTCCCGATGTCACCTTGCCTAATTGATGACTGTTTATTCACACTTGTATGACGAATAATACACAGTGTCATTTACTTTTCTTTTCTTATTTAACCCCTCGTTCCTCATGCACCAAAGCAGCAAAGAGTGACACAAATCAAGGGTGTTCAACATGTTTTCATCAAGTTTTAATAGTGTCAGCCAGCAAAAATCAGAATAGATCTTACTCATATGCAAAAACTTGAAGTACAGCATTCTGTTGACCCTCTATCAGCCAACACATGAAGCAACACCATGCCCATACACAAAAATAATGCCTTTAATTAATTAGATTGCTGATGATGATGCTGATTACATACTACAATATGCTTTCCGCAGCTGTACAATTTAGTGAAGAGAGATCCGGATTGCGTGCACATTTTATGAGCAGCTTTGCATTTACATGCAGATACATGTGATGTTAAACTGGAACTGAGTGTTAAAGCATGCATTCTTAACAGAGTCTGCCTGCCATTTTCTACAAAAACACCCTATAGACATCATATTACGAGATCACTCCCTTCTGTGATAAATACCCAAGTGCTGAACCTTGACCAAAATACTATCAGTACTGGTACATTCAAATACAAACCAGACATTTGCGTGAGCATGCCAATTTGTACGTCTACAGAACAGTGCAAAACACAAAATTAATTCCTGAGACTAGTCAGCTTTTAGTCCCTTCATAACCTTTTTGATTTTCATCACCTTTAAGTGTCACATTTTGCTCTTCCTACCCATTCATCGGACAATATTCTCTTACAACAGGAAAAATGTGTGATATATCTACAGCAAGATGTATTGTGATTCATCAATATCAGCAACACAAGACACATGGACATACAATATGTGCTCATTTGGTCAAGAAAAAAAAAAAAGAAATATGGCATTCAGTGGAATTTTTAGCTGCACATAATTTAAATGCTTGGTTCTGAAAACGACCTGACACATGAATACTACAGTGCTAATAGAAATTTAAGAGCTCTTTATACAGATTTGTACAACATGACAAACCTTTCCAGACATGTTAATTCCCCTCTGTCAAAGGCTGTCATGTAGCAGTAAAGATGAGGTCCTTAGCTTGAATGCTTCAAAACTAAAAGTCGAGTGCAAAATAAAAGGCTTTTCATTTCTTCAAACGTTTCTTTCGTTGTTTGCTGTCGAATGCTCGATTAGACGGAGCGCGTCTCCACCTCGATCTTCTCCTCCGACTGTGACGAGTCTGCTTCCTGGTGGCTGACGCTCGGCCGAACCGTCACCAGCGGGCCGCCGCCGTAGATCGAGTGGAGGAAGTTCCACGTCTCCTCGGAGATCTGCCCCGAATCTGCTCCTGTGGGGTCAAGTGTGAGCAACAACTTAGAAGTCACTAAATAAAAAAAAGTAAAGACATCTACAGTAGGGCTGGTCCTGAATATTTGGTCGTTGTGGTGGTATTCGGATAATAATTTTGATATTCGAATAGTCATATGCGACCCCGCTGGCTCTAGTACGTGGACCTACCAACCCCGATGTCACGCTCCACTTCGCCAGTGTTAGCCCCCCGGTGCACCGCTACAGCTCGGGCCGAATATTCGAATAGTCGTCTCTAATTTGACCCGAATATACGAAGAATGGCATTTGCTATTCGGAACAGCCCTACTCTACAATCCATACAGTATCCACAAGACTCTTTAATCTGTGGAGGCTCTGGGTCCTCCAGGTCTAGACTGGTGCAGAGTTCCTCCTGTTCCTCTTTAATGTGGAACATAACCTTCCCAGTTCATGTCATGAATTTTCCTGAAAACTTCTGTTAGGTTCACGTGACCTTGTAAAGTATTAAAGCTCTACTCTGAGTACTTTTAAATGGAATGTTGTAGAAGACTGTGTTAAGTCAGGTCACAGTTTATGCTCTTTATAATCCCTAAACAAACCATCATTCACACATAAGACAAGCAGAGGCAAAGTAACATCATACAGCATTAATATAATAATGTTTGTACCTTGTTTGAGCGTTAGATGGCCGTTCTTGTTTACTGTTATCTTGGAATTATCAATGGGTCCCGGTGGATCTTAAAAAAAAAGAAAACACAATTACTTGTTCAATTATATACAACATTCTTCAGAGATATATCCTCAATTGGACTGTTTCAACGATGTTAAGATGTCAAATGTTTGTGTCACACACTATAAAAAAGGCGACTCTGCTCCCCATTTGCTACAGAGAGAAAACAAATATTACAGGAGCAGAAGTCAGAGGGAAAAAAGACGTTTGCCGACGTGCCAGATGCAAGCCGTTATAAATAGATATGACAATACAAAGCCAGGCAAGCCAAAAAAAAAATGAGAACAAGCGGAATAAAAATGAAATATACTCTGACTCTTCATTTTGCTCTAGCAGCAAAGAAACCAGACTCGGGGGACCGGAGGAAGTTCTTTGAAGATGAATCAAGAGGAGAAACGGGACTCCTCAGTTTCTTTTGAACACGAGCTGGCCACCAGAGAATTTAGATTTTAAAAGAAAAATTATGCAGTTGCCTTTTTTTTTTTCTTCTTCACATTCATAAACATATACAGCCTAGTTTTAAAAGACAAATGTGCATGAGATTAAATTAATGATAAATCACCAGCAGATTTAAGATGCAGATGTCACATGGGAAACATTTAACCTTTTAATCAGACATTTAAACAGGACTGGGGGTGGAAAAAGGCGAGACTTCTGTCCAATTACCATTGTCTTTTCCTTTGACAAAGCCCTCCCACTCACGAAACCACTGCATGCTGATGCAGTATATGACCACCGGAGACTCCTCCTCCTGGAACGCCTTGTTCAGCTACAGACAGGGAGAAAGAGAGAGAGAGAGAGAGAGGAAGTGGGGGAGGAGTGAGCGGTGGAGACAAGAGGGAGGACGCAAAGGGATGGGGAGGAGAATGGGGAGGGAGGGGGCACAAAAAAAAATTAAGTGAGGATGAAAGGATTGAGAGGAGATGGAAAACCTAATCAATTCTCTCTGGTAGTTATTCCAATTAGAAGGCAGTCTTAGCAGCACACTGCACCAATTTCATCTTTCTTGGAAATGACACAGTCCCTGTTCTTCTTGTTGGCTTTACTGAAGCTTTTTTTCTTTACTACACAACATTTATCTCTCCTCTGAGCAGCCATTGTGTGAGTGGGGCACACTGAGCAGGCAATAACAGCTGCATCTGTCCCAATGCATTAATGATAAGGCTTTCATCAGGCTAAAACCTCTCATCTCCTGCCGGGGTGAAGAGCCCCAACACATGCGGCCTATCAACTGGTTAAACAGACAGGAGAATAGGCCTGTGCACACACACACACCCGTGGGCTGCACACAGGCTCGGTGTTTATCTCTCGCGCACAGTTTTGTCCTCCCAGCAGCCTTTCAGGAGTAAACTCTTACCCTGACAAACATGTCCAGCTCCGACTTGCGCCGCTTCTCCAGCTTCTCTATCTCGATCTGGCACGTGTGGCAAACGTACAGGTGGTTGACAGCTGGTCCTCCTCCGTACCTGCGGGGAGAGGGACGCACAAACTCAGGCAGATGAAATTAACTCTACAAAAAAGGAAATTATACCGCGACTGTGAGATCTGGAAATATTTAAAGCCTCCAGCTACTCTGGCAGCAGGCCGGTGTAACTGCCTGTACCTGCTGTAGAGGTGATCCCACACGTTCTGGGGCAGCATCACCACCAGGTCGTCGATCAGATTCGCTTTGTTGGGGGGCACGCCTGATGAGACACAGTGAAACCTCCATCAGACGCTATAGAGGCATCTCGCATAATTACACACAGTCACAGATCAGTGTTTAAAGCTTTGTTAGTGATATTATGTTAAAGAAGACAAGAAGCACTACACACAAATCTGTCAAACCCCTTGTGCTACCTACGGCAAGCCGGTTTTACATTTAATAGCCGAGTTTGACTCTCCGGAATTAAAACTGCAGATATCAATGGTGTAATTTTGACTAGCTGTAATTATAATGTCACATTCTAGCCTGGATTTTTATTCAAGATATCTATTCAGGAACATGAATCAAATCTAAACTTAAAATTGTAATAGTTCATCAAATCTACTTCATTCTAATGTCATGAATAAATAAAATAAATCGTTTGCAGCAGCCAGATTCTGCAAAAAACTAAAACATGATGCGCTATTAGTCAAAACCAGGAACCAATTAGCGACCAGCAGTCACATGACAAAAAAAATCAGGAACTATTAGGCTGAACTGCAGGCTGTGTTTACACAGAGCAGACAGGAGACTCTTAAAAACTCACCTATACAAACAGGCATTTTATTAAACCTGGACAGTGTAGTGTGTGTGCGTGTGTTTGCATATACATGTGTGTCGATGTTTTGTCTATGTCTATATTGCGTCTATGTACTGGTGTTGATGGTTATGGGTCTGTCTCAGGGGTTGTTTGTGATTTATGTGGCCATGGTGTTTGGTGTGTATCAGAAAGTTTGTATCTGCATGTTGTAACTGTTTTTCTATTCTTGTTTTTCTTATCTGTTCGATTTCATTGTTGTGTCTAAGCACTTTGTAACATGTTGTTTTTAAAAATGATAAAAATGAAACATTTGATTTTGACGAGTGTTGTATCTATGAACTGCAGGATTAGTTGTAAACACCTCATAACATTGTAGTTACAGTAGGGAAGCATGACATTTTCCTGGCTGAAAGAATAATTTGAGCTCTGCAACCAAAAAATGTTACAATCTA
>OMNN01104084.1:0-19666 GCA_900302755.1 Chromis chromis | reverse complement strand
AGTAATAGGGATGGGAATCGAAAACCAATTCTTGTTGAGAATCAGTTCCCAGTGTTTCGATTCCCTTATCAATTCCAGTGGGCGCGAATGACGTCACCACACACGTTGCATAGCTTACGCAAGCTACGCAACGTGTGTGGTGACATCATTCACCAGTGCATCCAGCAGGAAACATGGCGCCCAAGCGGCACAAACGCTCGAAAGTTTGGTTACATTTCACGAGAAAGGATGACAACAGGGCAACTTGCAATACTTGCAAAGTGGATCTTTCATCAAAGGGAGGAAATAATACAGATATGCAGAAACATTTGCACACACAGCATGCAATAACTTGGAATGAATGTCGCGTTTTCGATCCGTTCCGGAGTGAATGTCAACCCAGCAGCAACGTTAGCACGTCCTTTGTTCTCCTTTTTTCCAAATGAGAACCGATAAGAGAATCGATAAAGAACCGAATCGCTAAGCAGAATCGAAAATGGAATCAGAATCGTAAAAATCTTATCAATTCCCATCCCTAATTGTCAAGTATAATGAAATGACCTTTTGTGCAAGATGAGATGGCCCATCCACACATAAAGTCCTTCCATCTCTCTCTAAATCACTATTTTTTGCATCTTTTCCTCCAGCAAACATCGACACACTCATCCATCCAAAGTTCTGTCACTTTTATTTCTAAAATTTATGGCATGAAATCACTGTCAACTAACATGACATGACATGTCACTGGAAATAAAACAATAATAACAGTTGTGGCGGAGCTTCTCGTTACCTCATCAATACATGGAAATGAGTAATAACATGACCGATTGTCACCTTTATGGTTTCCAAGGACGTCGCTTGGCTTTCACTGTAAACTGTTTCCCGTCTCCACTAAACTATTAGTATAAAACTCAGCAATGTACACATCTCGGACTCGCCCTTTCCATGAATGACTGAGGAGCTGTTTATTTTCCAGTCCGTCTTTGTTTTGTTACTTTAAGCACCACGTCTGTCAGCCATAGTGTAATTATATGGAGACAGAGACGCAGGAGGGGGAGGAGGGGGAGCTTTGGAGACAGCCTCCTCTTTCAGCTGCTGTGAGCCGCGACCAGTACCGCCTGAAGGTGCTCGCCTCTTGAACAGCAGCCAAGAGACTCTTCAACTCCCGTTTAACCCCTTAGATCACCCAAAGAGGTTTTTTCTTTTTCTTCCAATGCACCTTAAAATAGTTCTGATCTGAGAGCCAGAAACTAATCAGAGAAAGGTCATAGAAAGTGACTAATGTACAGTTTCTGGAGTGGTTTTTTGGTACATACTGTATGCTGAACATTTCCTGAGTATTTAACTGCCATTTCTTAAAATGTCCATCTCTGAACTTTTTAACTCGTCGTGAAACATTTTGATGCATATGAACAGCAGCCAAGAGACTCAACTCCTGTTTAACCCGTTAGATCACCCAAAGAGTCCTTCTTTTTTTCTTCCAATTCACCTGAAGGTTTCCTTAAAATAGTTCGTATCTGAGAGGCAGAAATGAATCAGGAAAAGTTCTTGAAAGTGACTGATGTACAATTTCTGGAATGTTTTTATATAACATATTATAAAGATTACCGAGTATTTTACTTGCATTTCTCAAAATGTCCATCTCTGAACTTTTTAACTCGTCATAAAACATTTTCACACATACCAAGGTCTTCAAAAAGTTCTCCGAATCACCAGAAAATGATGACAGAATGTTTTGGGGTTTTTTTATTAAAAAAATTTTCCTGATAAATGAAGATAAATGAAGGTAGAACATTCAGCCTTGTTGTGGAGGGAATACACATATAGAACGTTCTAACGCAGGAAGGATGTTCTCAATGCAACATTCTGGAAACGTTTTCAAGATGTTATTGAGACCTAAGATGACAGAACTTTCTTAATGCAATGTTTCTGTACTGCGATATATCAGCAAAGGTGCAACATTTTGATGGCAATGTTCTGAGAACATTTCTGAGGGAACGTATTATAGAATCTAAAAAACGTTCCCATAATGTTCCACAGTGTTACATGATGATATAAGAAGAACAGTGTACCATTCAGTTTTGAGGTTGTTGGGACACAACGGTCTAACAATGTTATCACCAAACATTTATATCCTAGGAAGATGCTGGGAACTAAAAGAAAACTTTCTGCTGAAAATATAAATAGAACTTTGCAGAACTTTCACAGAACATTTTTGGAACAAAAAAATTGTTGCTGGGCTAAATGTTTGCTTTTATTGTCCTGAATTCCAGCTGAGCACTGAGCGTTTTTTCTTTGCTGCTAAACAGAAGTATTTCAGTTTTGTCTTTATGTAGTTAAAGGAAGTTTTAGTTGCAGTCAGTTGTTTACTTCCTCGAGACAAAGACAACGTGAGTCTAGTGCTAGATAGTAGGGTACTTCAGAAAGTTCTTGGTCTCACCAGAAAACGTCAAAAGATAAATATTCTTGTCCCCTTCTTGACTCTTGTGTTCTTATTTTTCAACACAGTTCCTTTTAACTTCAGTTGTCCACTGATGTTCAAGCTTTACTGTCCCTTCACAGAAGATCACATCTTGAGCCTCTAGATTCTCCTCAATAGCATGAACGACCTCATCATCACTCTGAAAATCGCGACCTTACAAGTGTGATTTCATTTTAGGAAACGAATAGTAGTCAGACGGTGCATGTTGGGTGAGTAACATTCATGAGGCAACAGTTCAAAGCCACATTTGGCTGCTTCTTTCACCTGATGCTGTGTGGGTGGGCGCATTGTCCTTTTTTTATTTGATTGCTTTAGACATTTGAGTTTTTGTGAACACTGATGTAAAGCTTTATAGTCCTTAACTGAACCTTAACCTTAACCTGACTTAACCTTAATCTTAACCTAACCTAACATTAACCTAAACTTAACCTAACCTAACATTAACTTAAACTTAACCTAACCTAACATTATCCTAACCTTAACGTAACCTAAACATACAGTTGTGCCCCAAAATGGGAGTTAGGTCCCATTGTTTCTGGGTGAGGACTTTTTGAAGTATGTAGCTTGCAATTATATATTTCATGTATTTTACTGTATTTTCTTGTTTTAGTTAATTAATTTTTTTCCCCCCAAAATTGTGTTTTTATTATTTAATATTTTTATCTTCCAAATTGTTTATGTGCCTGCTTCTTTTATTTTCTTACTCGACTGCATTGTAAATGAGACCTCTGTACCTCAATGTGCTCAGAGCCTAAATAAAAGTTGGATGAATGAATGAATGAATATATAACTCCCTAATATCAGGGTTTGATATTTTAGTCAAAAATAACACTTTACCGACGCCTTATGTACCATACAGAAAGGAGAGATGATAGGACGCTAACATTATGCTTTCATTGCTAATTACTCCTTTCAAAATGCCACCGACTGTGAGCACAGCTGCTGCAGTTCTGCCTGGCTGTTCTGGGTGACTGTGGATTTGGTTATTGCTCAGATTACCAGCTGCATTTGTGGTTGGACCTATGATGCTATAGATACGTCTATGAGAGCTGAGCTGCAGCTCCTCACATCAGCCAAGAAAACAGTGTTAACCCACAGTGGAGTTAAAGCAGGGCTGCTTTCATCATGTGACAGACGTGTTATCAGTGGCAACTGTGCCACATATAGCCACTGCCAGTAACTGTCGCATTATGATTTTAATACACAAATGCAAATGAATATAGTGTAATAATCTGTATTAAGTAACAGAACAAGGTCAGACTAGAAAATAATAAATAAACAGCTGCTCAGTCATTAATGGAAAGGGTGAGCCTGTTACATGTACATTGTTAAGTTTTATACCAATGTTTCGTGGAGACGCAAAGCAGTGAAAGCAAAACTGTCGTCGGAAACCATAAAGATGACAGTCAGTCATGTTATTATTAAGAAGCTCCATCACAACTGTTTTTATGGTTTTATTTCCAATGACAAAAGTGCTTTATTAGTTTGATTTATTATTTGAAGCCCCAAAAAGAAAAATGTTTTCAGGTTTTTGTACACCCCAAAACATGGATCACATACAGTGCCGATAAAGTTTTTTAAAAATATGTTTTTTATAGATTTAAACTTTTTCAATCCATTTTTTTTTTTCAAATAATAGAAAATATATGTAAATAGTTTTGCTGATTTAAACACAGTATTTAAAAAAAGTGTAATTTTACTTGCAACATTGCAAAAGAATGAATTCATGTTTGTAAAAATATATATTTTATAGGTGGACGCTATAAATAGTTTTGGTTGTTTTTTAATGGTTAATACTTTTTTGCTTTTTGTGATTTTACTAGATACTTTCTGTAATTTAACAAAACAGGGAAAATCTGTAAAATAACAGTCAATTCTTCTAAAAAAGTTTGCTTTTTACTGTGTATAGTATGTTTTAAAAAGTCTTCAAAGTATAAAATGTATTCACCCCATTGGACTTTTTACAAAGACTCTTTCATGTCAAAGTGAAAACAGATTTCTATAAAGTAATATCAATTAATTAAAAATATATAAAGTATAAAATAAGAGATAGCATTAGTATTCACCTCCATCAAGTGAGTATTTAGTAGATGAACCTTTGCAAAAACAAGAAAAAAGTAAAATTGCAGTGTCCAGATGTGTAAGGGTGACTGAGAAAAATCCACACAGACTCAAAACTGTACATAATGCTGACATCAAAAAACTATATTCTGTACATTGTTTTTACAGTTTTTAAACGATACAGTATTTCACTGTATTCTAATATATGCTTCTGGGACTCTTCCTGACAGATTTTCACTTTTTTTTTTTTTTTACAGAATTTCCTTTACAGTGTATGTTTATAGCTTTTGCATTGTTAAATACCAAGACTATGATCCTTTCCTTACCTTCATTAAATGCTCACAGTTGCTCAAAAATGACCCTGAAAATGATAATCCTGCTTTTGCCAAAAGGGTTTAATTGATAACGTTCATGTTGACTGTCAGTGTTTTGTCATTCAATATAGTTATTTCTTCATAATGTGTTTCTTTCAAAAAATATCTACTGCAAAATAGTTCTAAACTGTTAACATCGAAATTATGTAATCACATGCAGTTGCAAATATGTATTTAGCGAAACCAACTGCAAAACAAGGAAGAAGATTTGAAAGCTCATGTTGCACAGTGGAAGTGTGCAGCCTTTCTGCCAGCTTTGATGAAAATAAATCTAAAAAAACACAATCGTTCTGCCAAATTTTACTGCTGGATGAAAGAAGGAACTTGTGACCGCCGAAAATAAGGCTTGTCAAGCATTATTGTCATGTAATAAATCTATGGCACAAACAGCTGATGCCACATGCCAGCAAAAACAAGTTAATTGCTGCTGAGTCATTCACACAACGCACAACATTTTTCTTTCTCTCTTGTCAGGCAAATAAGAAAAATAGTGTTTTGTGAGGGTTTCATTGGTAATGGCTGAAGAATAACCACTGCAGCATTCTCTCCCTTTACCTTCAATGAACAAGAGGAGTCCATTGGTGTGTTTGTCCATCCACTATCCATCCAGGAATGAAGCAGAGGCTGAAGCTAAGTTTTCACATTTTAGTGTAAAAGGTGAACTTTCCGACAATGCTACCTACTGTGGACATAAAACTTTAACCTAAATGGGATTTTAAGATTTAATGAGCTATGCAGAACCACATTATAGACTTAATAATGGCCATAAAAGCTGAATAGGGACCGTATACCTTGTTCTTTGATTCAGGTATAAGCAGGAATGATTCAGAAGTTTAAAAAAACAAAACAACAGAAAACTCAGTCCTAACATGTCCTTTTCTTCCCTTGATATTTTTCAAATTGATGTAGTTACAGCTTTGAAAGCAATGAAAATGTATACAACATATGGCGGTTAAATGGTGGTTCAATAGTGGTTAGTGTAAATATCATGCCTGGTTATCCTGGCATGGAGCCACACCACCCAGACAAAAGCTGCAGCACATTTCCAGAGACACAGTGGATGTTTGACTACTTTCATAGAAATTTCAGTGTAATTCGCTTTACAAATGCATAACAAAGAGCTATTCTGCCCGGAGACCACACAATCAAGTATCAAACCAACTCCCCTCCTGCTTTCAATTTGTTATTGTTCACAGATAAAAGGTTTCCTTTACAAAAACTTGCATTTACCCAAAATACCACCCCAAAAAAAAAAAAAATCGCAACCAGTGCAGGACTTTTCTTCTTTAAGAGGTTTAAATGTTTTCCATATTGTGGGACTCTAAATGGATGCAGGAAATGCTGTCACTCCACTCTGCTTTCCAAACTTCCAGAATGAGGTTTTGGCTCTAGTGGATGCCAGTGCGGTAGATTCCAGCACGGTACCGACCCTGCTCAGGTTTCCTCTCGCTGGGGGAGACTTCAGGAGTCTCCGCCCTCCTCGATTCCCCGGCCTGACACGAACGCTGCATTTTCCCCTTTTGCTGTCCATTCAGTTCAATTCAGATCTTGTTGAAATGTGTTTGCTTGACTCGAGTACAGTGTTGTTTTGCCCTTCATGCTCCCAAAAGTGACCCAAAGGCCGGCTTTAACCACTGTTGACCAGGCCCATTCTTCCCAGTAGAAACCAGATCTACTGTCAACTCACATGTGCACAATATAAACAGCTGACAGTGTTTCGGCTCAAAGTAGATGCGCTGAAGTGGAGCTGCAAGCAAAGCACAACTTGGAAACGCAAGTAAGAGTGGTGGAAAGCAAGAGAAAGAGAAAACGGCAAAAAGGCATAAACACAATAAGAGAAAGAAAGCGTGCAGATCGTCTGTTTCAGTTACTCTGAGGCGTTACTCTGGCGTCTGGATGCCTGTTTGATGCTGGGTTGGGCCTGTCAGTTGTCACAGTGTGAAATTGGACATATAGCATTTAAAACTGACAGGAATCAGCTGAAAGAATGAGCCTTTGGCTAAACACTAATAAACCTGACAAGTGATCAGCTTCATTAGTCTGCATCATTTAGAGACTGACAGTCGATCTATTCTCCAAAAACCTGTGAGGGACAGTGGTTGTAAGAATGTACATTAAATAAAAGAGAAATACGGTAAAACATGAACAAAAATTAAAGTAGTAATACTATATAGTAATATATACTCAAATATAAAATACGTAGAAGTAGTTCACCCTCATGCAAGATGATTATACTTTTCACCATGACTAAGTCTGCAGCCTGCTAGCCGCTCTATACGGCTGTAAGGAGGCATAATTGCTTATTTTTGCTTATGTGCTTAATTTGAACTAAAACCTAATGTCAGCATGCTAACATGATGATATTTAGCATCTTAGCATGCAACAACAACAAGAAGATAAAGAATCTTTATTTAGAGAGCATGTTTCACGATCTAAGTTACAAAGTGATTTACAAGGCAGCAAAATAAACATATTCATCAGAATTTAGTCCACAGAAAAAACACAACATGGTGTTTAAGAACCAGTACAGTGTGAGAGAAGGAAAAACAATTATTGAAAGGAATAAAAGTCAACTCAAAGGATTTTAAAATTTGAATAAAATCAGAAAAGGCTCTCTGATAAAAGTCTGTTTTAAGAAGAGACTTTTGGCTGACCTGATTTCCTAGGGCAGAACACATTGTCTCCTTTAGTTTTCAGCCGAGTCCCTAAAACAGACTAAAGATCTCTGCCTGAGGATCTCAAAGTGCATACAGGTGCGTAAGAGGTCAGAGGTCAGCATATGATTGTGTAGACTCACTTTAATTTTGAAGTGCACCCCAACTGAGCCCACAGCATTTAAATCACCTTAAACATGAGATAAGATAAGCCTTCCTTAATTCCACAGTGTGTTTCGGTGCGCATGGTCCTAAAAAGTCAGAAAGAAAGAGGCCATGAGGGACCTTAAAAGTAATCAGCCAAATCTTAAAATCTATCCTAAAACCTGATGGGAGTTAGTGTAAAGAGGCTTAAACATGAGTGAAGTGACAGTTCTGTACAGTCTGAAGTCGATCAGTAGCTTACACTGTGATGATATTGGACAAACGGAACGATGAGACAAAGATGAAAAAAATTTGAGCTTTTTTGATTTGTCTGTGACAAATTTAATGTCAGTTGTTGAGACATTTCTGCCAGAACCACAAATGTGAGCAAGCTGGCGCTGCCAAATAATCAGTCATTAGGATTCATCCTCTGTGGACCATGAAGGTGAATAACATTTTGTAGCCATTCATGCAAATTTTTAAAACATACCAGTCTGTCATCCCACAACAAGTGTGGCTGGAAATAAATTTGCACTATAAAACATGTTCTACTTGCAGAAAATACCTGAATAAATACCAGTTAGTGTCCCAGAGCTTGTATTTTCCAACTTTACATTACTTTACTTCCACTTTATCTGCATTTCGTTAGAACCAAAATGCATGATCAGGCTGTCCAGAGGATTTCGGATTTTTTAAAATATTTTTTAATGGAATAAATTCTGATTAAATCATTTTAAAATTGTATCTTTAAATTGCCTTTACTGAGCCTGCCTATTAATTCAGTGGAATAGTGATGACTCAGCCGTGGGACCTTTGATCTTTAATTGTTATGTATAATGCTCTAACCGCATCACATTTGCATTCTGGAGTATCGGCATCATTTGTGAACAAGACTAAACTGTGCTTCAACACAAAAAGTGCAGGCCGTCATCAGACAACCCCAAACTGTTGGAGACATTAAACGTGACTCTTTCATCTCGTCTCCTTTCTTCTTTTCTTTCTCTCTTTGACACACACAGACATTATTCCTCATATCAAAGCGTTTTATTGAACTGTGGCGGCTGGCTAAAGCCACAAAGCCTTATTGTCCGACCTCCTCTTGAACCAGTCAGAAGTGTATTTTTCATCTCTCCCACCTTTTGTCTCAAGCAAGGTGTTAAAAACAAAAATAAAAGGGTGGAACTGAGAGGTCTCCATACAAAAGCAACATTTTGCAGGCCGCTGCTCAGAGGGCGACATGTTTGAAACTGAAGAAGTCATTTTCAGCTCATCATATTGACAGGAGAAGATAAAACTCCCTTGTTTTCCTGCAGCAGTAACCAGATCGCCTTTCAAAAGCACAGTTTGGGTGTTGACCGAGAGATGCAGCCATTAGATTCAAATCAAAGTCCCTCCGCCTGTGTTCACTGCTGAAGTCTATTAATGGAGATTCTCTGTTTTCTCATGAAGCTGTCAATCAAGCGGCAGTGAAGGTGAGAAAACTATGTCGGCCTGTCAACGTGCAAGTGTTGCAGCTACGAGCCTGAGGCCTAAAGGCAACATTACCTCGACTACTGATGTTATTAAGATTGCCGAAGGAGTTGTCAACACATGCCCCGCAATGTTGCAGTTGGCCTCCGCTGCTGCATTACAATCAGACTTCTCTGTCTCTTTGCTTTTCCTTTTATATTTTCTGGTATGCTGGAAAGTCCTGAAAATCATCCTCAAAACCTGGGTAGCATTTACCCGAAATAAAGAGCAAACCACAGAAATGCTGGCGTAATATTGCACCAGGGTTTGCATTGCACCTTCAGAATAATAAAACACTGTCCACATGATGATGCCGGTTATACTTTACATGTAGTCTGCAGGTGCTCTGGGAAAAAGGAATTTTATTAATTTATCTGAGAAATCTTAGTCTGAATCCACAGAATATGACTGAAAATTCAAGCATTCAAAGAATAATAGTGATGCAATTTTCAAATTTCTTTGTTGCATACCCAGACACTTGCATGCATTGGTCAAGTCCCTTATAGAGCTTGAATGTGTCTTTCTTATCTTTCAGACAGCTGTTGGCTTCCACTTTCTTCAACACAGTAAGAAACTCATTTGCTGAGATGTGAATCGGGATAAAGACAACAATTTAAAACAAGTCAGTGCGCACTGGAAAACTGCCATTTAAAACATCCATGATTTGTAGCTGATGTAGCAACTGACACGAGGAAACAGGTCTTAAGTTGTAGCTGTGATTATAGTTCAGTCTTCAATTTCTGTAATAGTGATTCTTATATCACAAAGAAATAATATAAGGGGCTGAAGGAAGACAAATTTGGTATCTAATGCAACAAATGGAAAAAAATAATAATTTTAAAGAGTGCAGTCCAGTACATGCAGACAGTATACATGTTTACAAAGACCATACTGTATTGGTGAAGATGGTATAGTATGCAGTAAATACAATGCAAATTCCTCATGCAAACATCTGTTTCAGGAAAATTCATTAATATTTCACAATAGTTATTAGTCATTGATTTTGATTTATTATATTAAAGACTGGTTCAGGTGGACATACATTGCAAGTGAATGTTAATTCTGTGACATACATTGCTATTTTTACAGACAAACTGTAAGACTCACTTCCAGGTAATCTGAGTAAATTCATGGCTGTACGTGATAGAGTGCTAAATTACTACCCTGTTGTCTGATCATGTACCCCAGAATGATATAAATACGTTGTTGTTATGTAAGTGTTTCTGGCAGTTTCTCAGATTTAATTATTTCTGGCTGTGAAGCTGCACAGCCTTGTTTTATTTAATGCACCTGTCAGGCCTAAAATGATTCTTAAAGGCGAGTTTGTCAGTTGCCACCACACCTAGTGGTGTCTGAGCCAGACACCGAATTGGAAGACAAAAAAAAAATGACATGAGTGTGGCATATTCTCTATCTTCTTACATAATCTTAAAATTCAAATGATTGTGGTTTAACATCATGTAAACAGAACTCAGTGGGATTCAGAGCCTGTTAAATTAAAAACAACACTCCTGACAGCGAAAATGACATTTTGGCAGAAATAAAGCATGAGATTCTACGGGAGCCCATTACTGCTATGCCAAAAAAAGAAAGAAAAAAAAATTATAACATTAAAATTTATTATAACAAGATGTTTGTACATACAAAACAATGTGTACTATACGAAACTTATCTTATCTATTAAAACAATATGATATTTATCTTGTCATAACGTAAAACTTTCAGCGTCTCAACTTACATTGTTAGAACGTGACGTGCATGTTTGAATGAGGAAATAGTTTGCCAAGAATGGATAAACTGAGAACTATGGTTTATTTATATAATTTGATTAAGCTGAACTTCATCCTTGGGGTTGAAACATGCTGAGATTCTGCTGTTACTGATGATTGCTGATGATATTGAGATACGTATGCACACACAAGGAAGGATTTTCAATTGAGATTGTACAGAAGGAATGAGTTTGGTATTCTTGTGTTAGCCAAGCATAATTTTTTTATTGATCAGCTGCAGGGGCACTGAAGGCTCCATGGATAAATGATTTCATAACATTATCATCCATCATGTTCAATAACAGCAGAATCTTGGCATGTCTAAACCCATAAACCCACGAAGTAGAATTTGAAGCAGAATCTCAGCATGTAAATTCTCGTATTCCTAAATTTATCCATTCTCTGCACATTTCCTCAGTCAAAAATTAGTTTATATATATGTTATGACAATATGAGTTATCACCCTATAGTGTTACACATTTTATGTTATGACAAAATAAATGGCATACTGTCTTAACAAGTAGAGTGTCTTGTTTGGATGTCATAATAATGAAAAAAATATCTTATTATAACTGATGGTGAAGAAACCTCCTGGATAAAAGGTATAACATCATCAAGAACCCAAATGAGAAGTTCAGGTTATTTACTGAAACTCCTCGAATCTTGTTATGACGTTAAAAAACCATGTCGCTATGACAGTAAACTTTTCACAGTATGATATGATGCTAATCTGTTTTTCTTTTTCTGGTGTGGCAGCAAACTGCTTCTGTAAGATTTGTCCTGCTGCTTTACATACTGTAAATAAAACATATAATAATAACTTTATTTGTATAGCGCCCTTCATACAAGGTTTGCAGCTCAAAGCGCTTTACAACAAGGAAACATCCGCAATATTACAAAATACACTTAAAACACTTAAAACATTAACAAGAAAGACTTGTGTGTCTTGCCTACACCACCACAAACGGCACTACCATCACCTACCTCTGCCTCTCACCAACTGCACCAAGAAAAGTGGGGTGGGGATACAAACCCTGGTTCGGGTACGGGGTAGAAGTAGAAGAGTTAAATGTTAAATGTTATATGTACAATTAAAAACGAACTATTACCCATCACAGCAAGTTGCACTGCCAAGCCCGCAAGTTGAAGAAATAAACAAATGCAATATCATTATTTAAATCTTTTAGTGCTGGTTTCATCAGAGAGGCATCTTGAAGTCTCACCAAAAATATTTCAGGGAGACTTTAAGAGGGGATTTAGTTTTCTTGGATTTCATACAATGCAAAACCTCTTTCATCCAATGATCATGTGTAAGATGAGTGTCTCCAAAAAGTTCATTTTAACTCTAATCAGAGTTAAACTCTAATCTTGAATCAGTTGCAGCTCATAGGCAAGTTGAACACCTACCTTGTCTTACCCAACATCCTAGGAACTCATAGGGGGCAACTTTGGAGCAGATGATTTGCAACAAGCAACCAAAACATTATGACGACTCACAGATAAATCGAATAATGTAGATTTTTTCAGAGCATCTCCACATTGGTAAGGCTATCAGGTGCTCCCAGTCAGCAGTATTGAGTACCTACCAACAGCAGTGCAAAGAGGGATAAACCACGGACCCAATGACAGGGCGTCAGGTGCTAAGAAGGTGATCCCAACGGGTCCAAACTGACATTCTACTGTGCCACAAGTCAGACAGATGATTATGGGAAGCATGTGTCACAACACATAATGATTGTCTCCTGCTGCCTACCTGGTTGCCTAGCCACAGACCAGTCTAAGCGACTGTGCAAACCTTTGTCTGTCATTGAAAGCATCTACAGACAAGCACTGGAAGAGGAAACAATGAAAGACGGTCACTAGGCTCAGTGTAGGTGTAAATCTATGAAGCACTGTGTCCACAGTGAGAGAGAGTGGCATATAAGTTGAGGTTGTAGACGAGCAAGTGGTTACAGGGTGTGCAACTGCCCTGACTATCCTGTATTAGTGTTCACTTTGTTTTCCCCATCTGCTGTGGCTCAAACTCCCAATTCAATATTGGTGAGCTGATGGTACAGTGACTTAAAAAGGTGCTGACAGTGTGTTGGGTCTCAGCAGACAAGCCCAAGCAAGGTAGCTCCCCTGAGTTACCCTGTCTATGATTTTTTTTTTTTTCTTATTTCAGAACTTTGTAGTCCTTTACTTGCAGCTCACCTATCCCCATGCCCAACCAACCATAATGGTCCCAAATCTTTATTTACACTCTATCCTATTATCTCTAATTTCTCCCTTTTTCCAGCAGACTTAACCCTCTGATCAATTCAAGATCTTAGGCATGAGCTTTGGCTCCTTACTAACGGATTTCTTTAACCGAAATGCATCTGTTCATGCGCTTTCTTTTTTCATTTGAGTCTGTTCTACCTCATGGGACTCATGTCTGTCATTTTGTGACACTCCACTCTGATTAAAAAAAGACTCTCCCACTAGTATTACAGTTGCTGAGTGAGGAGGCATCGTAAAACTCCTTTTTATGATGACGAGCATTGAAGGATCTTGTAAAATCAAAGCTGTTGGTCGGTGCTGGCCCAGACATTGGCTTCTACAGTTTTGATTCAGTGTCATTTGTAGCAGATGCGGGAGGCATTTCCACATTATGGAGAGGAAGCCGCCTGACGTCTCCATAAGCTGCACTAGGGATCATTCAGCTTACCTTACATGACTTTTATATTTAATCGCTGCACCTCTGTGGACACTGAGACAACTGTCAAGTTGTCCATCAGTTTCCTTGCAATAAAACATTTGTATTTGTGTGAAGCCATAAGACACTGATCCTTAAATAATAATTTTCACTGTTGTGATCATTTGTGATGATTCATTACTATCATAATTATCACATCATACTGGAGATAGTATGAATATTACAGTGTGAGGGTGACATAGTGCAGCTGAAAAGAATTTAGGATTTTAATGTAGTTTGAAAGTTAGGTTTCTTTCAATTTAGCTCAAAAAGTATTAACTTATTTTAACCATTCCAATTACGATGTTTAAATTTACGACATGTAAATCTTGTGAAATACAAGCAATAATATAGTGTAATAGAAAAACTGAGCTGTAATGAAAACTGAAATGAAAAATCAACACTGAGTTTTATTCTCGACACTTTCTCAAATGCAAATTCCTGAAGTCATTATTTCTGAGTTCAGACTATAATATTACAATCATGAGTCTATACATGAATTATGCCTTCTCTATCCTATATTTTCATTTTCAATTGCTGTTTTGTCCTTGGCAGGTTACAGTTGAATATTGAAATATTTAACTGTGTTAAATATTTCAGGTGCTGGGATCTGATCTATACTATTCAGCCAAATACTGCACTTCCCGCTACGGGAATTCAAGTGAATGATAAATGAGTTGGCTATATGTTGAAGAAATACGGTATATCATCGTTAACTTAATGACTCTTCTCCACTCCAACTCTTTCATTGCCGCTGCTGTATTTTTAAAGATAAATGTACATTATCACACATTAATATTTTTCAGCTCAACTGGGTTAAAATGGAGGCCCTGCTCCTTGTTTAAATGTAGTACCACAGCTCCACTGATCACGGCTTTTGACTCTCACCACGCACATACTGAAGTTAAAGTGAGCACCGTCTGAGCTGACTGGACTAACTCTGATCAGATGTTCTGGAAATAAAAACTCCATGCTTTCCACCAGAGGGTTGGTCAAGAGTTCAGAATTCAGGGTTACGTTCAGAGTTTGTTAAACCTGCTCTCTGGTGTGTATGTATACAGGAGTGCAATTCCTGGATCATTTGAGGTTTTGATATACTTCTGCATAGAGCTACATCTCAGGTATTGAGAACAATACAAAAGCAACAGAGGTGCAGTTTCCTTCGCAGTTATTTTAATGTACGCCAGAGAGAACTGATACATTAATAATACAATTAGGCCGCTGATTAAGAACAGCCGACCTTAATCTGACAAAACAACCTTGACTTTACACCATCTACAATGTAAATGGAGTCATAGAAGTGTTCAACTTCGGACATTCTTCAGAACAACTTGTGATCACCTTAAGCACTGCTGAATTCAGCTTGCTCACCTTGGTATCAATATGCATGCCCAGTGAGGCCAATGTACTCATCTCAGATAACCTTTAGAGTTTTGTCCGTCTATTTCTCCATCTGCTAGAACTGACAAAAGCTGTAGTTTGAAGTAGTTGCATTTACTTTCCAGTATTGTTGGCAATGGCTTCAAAGTCAGAATGACTTTTCCTTGAAATGCCCTTGAAGACTGTTTATCTCTGTTTGTGAAAGAAATCACAAGCTAAATTAAATATTACAAAAAAACAAAAAACAAATAAGCAAGTAAGGAAGACGATCGTCTGTCTCGCCCTCGATCATGTAAGTCACTTTGAGCAAAGATTTTAAAAATGAGTAACAGTGAACAGAACTAAATCTTTAATGTTTAAGGGATTATTCATATCTTGGAAAAAGAACGAACATCCTGACAAGAAAAAAAAGCTTTCAGAGGGATTGTAATTACACAGGATTATGCAATGAATGTAATTAATTGAGCAATTAACTGTGCTATTAATTGACTGTAATACACATGGATCATTACATTTTACAATAGAGGTAATAATGGAAGTTTTTGATCACTAAACAAGCAGCGACAAAATATTTAATTTGTTTATTAATTAATCAAAGACTTCACTGGTCGCAATGAGACATGCAAATGCAGCCTTGTAGAAAAGTATCATTTCATACTGAAGTGCTGAAAGGCAGAATTTTGCTAAGCACTTCACTGTTCAATCACTTCACTGTTATCAAACAGTATTATTAATGCTGCTTTTGTTGAAGAAGACGAGTTCTGGAGCACAGCGGGGCATAGATCAGCGATGTATTCACTCTAATGGGGTGATAACGCCCACACAGACACGCACTAGCATCTTTAAGTGACAGCTCATGCTGTCTGTTTTAGTGCTTACTGGTCTGAGGAGGTCAGTGGATCAGTTTTGGATGGAGCTGGCTCCTTCAGCAATCTGTGTAGGAGGCCAGTTTGGTTTGGACCAGCTGGCTGTAGCTCACGCAGATGAACTAAGATTGGTTCAGTTTAAAATCCCAATCAATAGCAACAGAGCAGTTTAATGAATTAGCAAGTAGAAATGAGGATGAATAAAAAACAGTGATTTGCAAACCAAGATAAATTGGTACTGACAGCAGCACTGGTTGATCGGTAAACATAACACAGTGTTAGGAGTGCTGGGTGGCAGCCTTTACTAGTCCAAATCCTGATTAATCCAAAGAAGAATCAACCATAACGCTGTTGCAACAAACGATCATGTCTGATAGGACATTTCTGGAGTAAGTATATGTAAGAATAAAATTATATAAAAGGCCAGATATAAATAGCCAGTCTTTATAAGAACATGTTTGACGTTCACCCGGGAGACTCATTGAGATTTGTGTCCCATGGGGTAATTATTTTGAGACTAAAGTTTCATTTTCACCCACTGTTTGGTCAGGCTTAGGCAACAAATATGATACTTTGGGTTTAAACACACCCTTTTACAACGTCATTGAAGCAAAGATTTGTTGATTAGAAATGTGTTTTTGATACACCACACCAAAAAAAATTTATTGAGAAGAAAATATGTTCACCTTGAAGTGTAATTGAGGGTGCATTTTAGTTATGTTCATTTATGTCCTTATGGCTCCAGCTTCTGTCTCCACTTCCCAGCATTGGTTATCCACAAATGGACAGTCAGCTTCCCAGTGACTTTACCCGAGCTCCACCACAATCTCTTTCTCACATTTCATGAACGTCACATCAGACTGTAAGCCAGAATTTGCCACTTTGTTTTCCTACTCCCTGGCAAATGCTTACTTTCCTCATAAACCACAACAGAATACATTTGTTGAACTACTGGCATCCATTGTTTGTAGTAAAATTCATCTGGTCTATTCTCACATTTGAACAAATTCTCTTCTTTTTAAACTCTCTCTCATTTTTATTATTTGACAGAGAAATCCAAAGGTAGGAAACCAGCTCCTGTCACATGAAGCTGTCGTATAGTCGTTTCATAAAAACTGAGAGGTGAGAATACTTGTCAGCAGGTTAAAATGTGGTGACTTCATATTAAAATCAGGCCTCTTCATCACTGTAACATTGAAACAAGGGTTTGCTGACTGATGAATGACAGAAATATCCAATTATTTCTAAAGTGAAAACAATAGCTACATCTTCAGTGGGCGTCCACGCCTGTACTGAATCAGAGAGCTTTCCTCTAAAACAGATGATTTCACTGAATCAGCTCCCAGCCATTGCTAATTACTATTCAGTTTCCACCTACAGGTGGTGTATGTAAAGGTTTGGGCACCCCTCGGGAAATTACATGCACTATCATTATTTATTGCAAGCTGAAATGCATCACTCACAGCCCTTACCAATAAGTGATTGTAATTAACTCAGGATAAGTGAGGACAACAGAGAATAGGCTTCTTACCATTGCTGCTATAGGAGCAGTATTTTAGAAAGCTCAGTTTAATGTGGCCCAAAATGCTAACTTAGTATGGATGGATGGTCAATACGAAGACTGTATTTTCAAATTCATCCTCATAAGTATGGACATTGTCATGCCAGCACAGACAGTTCTAAAGCTGCAGAAGCAGATGGTAAAGGTAGAAAAAGTCACTTTCACAGGAAGGATTTTTTTTTAAAGATTTATTTTTGGCATTTTATGCCTTTACTAGAGAGGACAGTGGATAGAGTCGGAAACGGGAGAGAGTGGGGAAGGACATGCGGCAAATGGCCGAGGTCAGACTCGAACCCGGCACAGCCGCACGTGGGCCACGTGACACAACCGCCAGGCCTCCGGGGCGCTCACAGGAAGGATTTTTGAATACACAGATCAGCCAGAACATTAAAACTATCTACCTTAATATTGTATAGCTTGCCCTCGTACCGCCAAAACAGTTCTGACCTGTTGGGCCATGGATAAAGGACCTCTGGAGATGTCCTATGGTGTCTGGCAATAGGACGTTGGCAATGGATCCTTTGGGTCCTGTGGGTTGTGGTGTGGAGCCTCTGTGGATCTGGATTGTTCCCGGAACATCTCATGAATGCTTGATCAGATTGAGATCTGGGGAGACTATTTTTCATGTTCCTCAGGCTGTTTCTGAGCAGCTTTTGTGATGTGGTTGGGTGCATTGTCCTCCTGGAGGAGGCTGCTTCAGAAGGGGAGTGGTGTTGCCAAGTGTGCTTTGTCTGCAGCATGTTTAAGTGGGTGGTATGTGTCAATGTATGATCAACATGAATGCCAGGACCCAAGGTTTCCCAGCAAAACACAAGAGAGTGGCTGTCAGTGTCTTTAGTGTTGTGGCTGATCAGTGTATGATTGCTTATCCATTTTCACAAAGCAAAAAACAAATCCAGAATAGTCTCTTTGATAAGAATCCTCAGCCAGTTATTAATGCAGTCTGCTTTTTTAGCAATGACATTCTGAGATGTGAACAGATATTCCAAGCAAGTAAGATGACCAGTATTTCCAGAATGTTGAAACTGGTAATAAACTCTCTATCAATGAGTGCAGTCAAATAGGTATTGGAGCAAAACATCTGGAACAGCAGTAGCCAGGTTTTCTCACAACCTCTAGCAGTAATAAAAAGACATATACTGTGTAAGCTACAAATTGGATCGCTCTTCACATAGAACTTCCTTTTGGCAGAGTGTATGAAGGTGACATTCAGGAGTGAAAGGTAATTTAGACAAGATAGTACATTTAGCCAAGAATTTAACAGATTGTACACCCATCTTTGCCTCCATAAGCTGAAAAATCAAACTTTGCCTGTAATTTTTGTACTTTGCTAGAGATGAAGTAGGAATAGACGAGTTGCCAAATTACCCATTTTCATACACTTACCTCTGTAGCCGTAAGATCAAATGAATTAAAACAAGGAAAGTGCTGAGAGTGAAGTTTGGATAATGGTATCTGCTAATTAGCCACATACACCCCTGGGCTTTGAAAATGTGTGAGCATTTGTATGCAAGTGTGCATCCATATGTGGCCACGGTTTGGTTCCAGGTTCCACAGTTTCAGTGTGAAGACAAAGCATAGCATAGAGTTTTTGTTCTTTCATAAACCTTTTCACTGTTTCTCAGCTTTTCTGTAGTTTCAAAGAGCACTGTGTAACTTTGCTCTGATAAGTGTATCTCAAATAAAGTTCACGTTTATGAAGATTGTCCAGACAAAGATTAGGATCAAGTGTACATGTCAAATAAAACTAATTCATTTACTTTAAAGTTTAAAAAAAAGATCTGCTATGTTTCCTTTTTGTCCACGTTACAGCTTCTTTTATGTGAGAAGCTGATAAATTCTCACTTTCAGCCTTTTATTTTTCCCTTCCTCCTTTCTAAATGTCAGTGCCGCCAGATCACTGTGCCGTCGTTCCACCCCTGAACACCCAAACGGAATTGAGGGGAGCCAAGAGGAACCGGAACAATTTGGCTTGATAGCACACCCTCTGCTCAACATTGCTAAGCGACCACCGTGAACTCAATTTCGTGAGCCTTCCCTTACCTAGAGGCTAGAGCTGCTGAGTGAGAGAGAGTGGGGATGTGTACGTTTGTGTGTGTATATATGTGTGTGTGTGTGTGTGTGTGTGTGTGTGTGTGTGTGTGTGTGTGTGCGAGTGTGTGTGTGTGTGT
>OMNN01104082.1:0-10059 GCA_900302755.1 Chromis chromis | reverse complement strand
GGGGGGGCACCAAAATTTATCACCTGTTCCTTGGCCCATTATCAACATTTCCTGAAAATTTCATCAAAATCCGTTCATAACTTTTCAAGTTATTTTGCTAACAAACAGACAGACAGACAGACAGACAGACAGATAAACGCAGGCAAAAACATAACCTCCGCTTCGCGCTTGGCGGAGGTAATAAGATTCTTTTATGAAGAATGTTAAGTAAGTTGTGTCGTACTTCCACACTGCTGGTACCGTTCCAGGAACTGGCCCTGATCAACCCTTTTAGCTTTTCTGTTTCCATTGTGGTGAAAGATTCAACAGCTTCTACCACGACATTAACTCCAAGTAGCAGCTTCTGAGAATAGCTCCAGTTCTATGAGAAGAAAAAGCACAATGAAAGGTTTGTTTTGGTAGCCTTTATGTTGAATTTTACATTTAAGTTGGTAATGTTTGAGAGGAGGGCATCGAGAGGGCAGAAAACTGGTGCTTGTTGTCCCCTCCAAATTGAACCAATTAGCATTTCTCTTCTCTGAGTTTGACCAATCAGCATTGAGGCCTACCATGGAGAAGGTACTTGCATTGAAATAGGTTCTACACGGTCGGTTCCTGCAGTCAGAACATGCACAAAGGCTCAGGCTGCCCTAAAACAGACCGCAAGCTACTGTAGTGAAAAACAACCTATTGTTTTGTCATGATCGTGGAGTATATTTAGTTTACACTTCAATCCATGCAAATGTGGTTTTAAATCAATAAATCTGAATCCTCGCTTAATCTGCAGGTATTTGGAAACCAGAGAATAAACATATAAATGTAGTTCTGAACACAAGAATTTTCTGCTGCATGGTGACACTACTTAAGCTAAACCAACATGACAACATCATGGGGAAGGTTTGAACAATTTTAAGTGAAATGTAATAATAGTGGTAGTCTGGGAGGATTTGTAGATGGGACTGACTGTTCTTATCTAATGAGGTTACAACAGAAGTCAATGATGGCAGAGATTGAGCCGTGTTCACCTGCACCAGGCTCTTCTTTATATCAGGATGCTCTGTCTTTTGTGACAATAAGACGAAAAAAAAAAACCTTGTGTGCAAGGTGCTGACCATGAAATCCAATATCAGTGGCAAGAATAAGTCGTGTGAAAGACACAAAAAATGCAAAACATGCTGAGTTTGTTAATCCTGTCAATATTCAGAGACGGTGCATTTCTAGGTTCTTTGTTAATTTCACAAGCAGTGTGAATAAAAAGAGAAATAAATGAAGTCTTAAAAACTGTGAAGCTTTTTCATCTAAAGTTGGACGTGTTCAGTCACGGCGGCTGCGGTAAATTTAAAACAAACAAGTGAAAACCAGATGAAAAAAGCGCCAACAGGTGCCATTTTGTGTGTCTTTATTGTGGACATGACATTACATCTTTTTGAAATGATGTACAAAAGTGTAACAGAACTGAGAATGGCTCAGACGAGGTAGAGCTTTCACATCGGCTTGCTGGCTTGAAAACTACACAGTATAAAAACAAAAACAACCCAGAAAAATCAAATTAAAACAAACACTCCTGTCTGCCTCGGTCCTCTTATCCTTTTTGAAGTGATAATAAATACAGATATCAACCAAATACATTTGGAATAATAATGTCTTCTAAGGTAAATTAATCATGAAGTTCATAACAAATAAAAAAAAAAGCAATACGGACACAAATAATACAACTTAAGAGGCATGATAAAAACCCAACCAAAGAGAAAAGAACAACACCTGCCAGCCCCTCTGGGAGGGCAGCCATGACTAGCTACTGAACAAATCCTACAGTTTAGCAAAGAGAAAGACTAAAAACACACTCTTACATCTTTCTGAAAAAAATAAGCACTGCGCACCTAGCATTACCAAACTTTCCATGAGGAAACGTAGCTAAAAAAGCTGTGCCACAGAACAAATCATTTGTCATTCAAATCTATGGAATCATTCTAACAAAACAAAAAAAGCCTCTAAACCAGAAATTACATTGAAGTGTGTTAGCCGGCACCAATAAAAAGACATTCTCAAAGAAACCTTAGCTAGAGATGGACAAAATGAGAATGGTTAAAGCACTAACCTAGTCTAAGTGCACTAGTAATGCCATTTGGTTTCTACCGCTGTATATAAAGGGTTTGGTAAGAGTGGATTACAGATATACAGTTTATATTACATACACTCACTCCTGCTTCATAGTTTTTCTAAGTCACACTTCGGAGTACAAATTCATAACTGAGGAGTTAATCTTAAAGGGAATTCTGTACAACATTGGTATTAGTACTACACTACCTCAAAGGCTAGAGTATCCATTTCAAGTATTTTCACTACCCACACCTTCAATATACACATCTGTGTATTATTAGGCATATTCAAGCACACAACATTGTATGCAAAACTAAACAACCAACTGGTAAAGCAACCGTTTCATCATGTGTTTGTGTAAAAACTACTTAGGTTTCAAAATAGATGGGAAGTACAGTATGAGCTGTTGTCATTGCGAATTTTGAATCTAAGAAATTGACAGTTTCAGTTTTGCTCTTTTTGAGCTGCTTTGCATTGCTTCTTCTTTTCCCCCAACATGTTGAAGCTCGACTTCTTCTTGGGGACAATTTAGGGGTGAAAACCAAAGCAAAACACACAGTCCCACTTCATGTTTTTAACAGGCTTCCATTGCAAAGGAGGTAGGCTAAGCATCTAGACAGAGGCTGGAGTACACAGAACTTCTTCCACAGTACACACAGGTTTGAAGAGAATGCGCAAACACACATAAATGTACACTCGCACACACTCGTGTTAAGGCTGTGACAGCTCTACAATTCAATAGGCTTCAAAATGTCTCCACCTTGTGTATTTATCCCTGAACTCTCTGGAAGCCCGACCTCCTGACCTCCGGCTGCTCTCTCTGACCTCCTCACTCTGTCCCCCCCAGAATGTAAATCTTCACATCACCATTCAAGGAATTAGACTGACAGCACGGGAGATTGGCTCATTAGTCCGCTTAAATGTCCTGGCAACAAAATCAGCTCTGCGTCGCTGCATATTGCATCATTTGTTGCATGTCCAATCAGCATGCTAATATATGGTGGATATGTTCACTCATGTGCCCATTTTATCTGTTAAACAAACCTGCCAGCTTTAAAACAATAGTTTTACATTCTGGGAAATGCACTTATACACTTTCTTTCCAAGAGTTAGATGAGAACATCACTGTCATGTTTGTCCATTAGGTTCACCTAGGAGGCTTAATTAGCTTAGCACAAACATTGGAAAGAGAGCGAAACAGCAAGTCTGGCTCTGACTTTCAACAATCAAGTTGATTCATTTGAACAAGTTTAAGAATCTTTCAACTATTTTACAAGAAAAAAGGAATGTTTCTTTTTTTTAAACAAAAGTCTAGACAAAATGAGTTTTTGACTCTTTTCCATCCCAGTATTTTGATTACTTAGTCAAGAAGCACTACGTTACGGTATCCTGCTGGCAGACAAACACAAAAAAGACTAATGCCTGGTTCAGACTACACAATATTACAGAAATACCAAATATGAGAACTGGTCATTTTAACCCGATGCAGTGTGTCGACCAGTTTTGCATCCAGCATCTGGGAAGCCTCATAACATCCCAACAAAAGATCTACCAAGTCAAAATGTCTTTTACTTTCTCTCTTAGTCCATGACAACCTCTACATGTCCATTGCATAAAACAATAAGAGCCCAAAATGATCTTGTACATACAACATGACAAAATGACAGTCAGGGTAGAAAACCTCAATTTTTCACCAGGTACAATCTACAAATTTGCAGACGGTTGTTTTTCTTTCTTTTTTTAGGCTTTTATGTGAACAAAACAGCCAAATTCATTCATACCGTTGTTTACTGACCAGCTTGATTTCGATAGCTGGCGTTCCTGATGATGTCTTGTATTTCTGCAAAGTCATGTAAAGATGTCACGGCCAAATCTGACACTGCTTATCAGAGAAAATACTGTGTAGTCTGAACCCAGCATAAGACGTTTTTGGCATCACAAATTTCGTCACATAGTTTTTAAGAAGATCGACAGGCCACGGAGTTATTAGGAAATATTGAGATGCATTGTTTTGCCTAACATGAGAAGCACAGTGTTCATCTTTGCAAGATCACAAGCCGAAGTACAATCTGTGCAATCGAGAGTCAACATCTTCCTGCCACTCCCACTGTTGTGGAGTCTAATTTAAAGTCAGAACAGTCTGAGTCGGAAACACTCTAATATGAGCGAGTTATGAAGGAAAACTCCACTCAGTCCCTTCCTCTTAAATGGACAATAATTGAATGGCCATAAAAACGGGACGCTCATTTATATTGGCTATTAAAAACGCACGCTTTTTTTAATGAGCACTAAAGCAGACACCCCCATTAGCGTTCCCTCTCTCTCTCTCTCTCCCTAATCCTACCTCTCTCCGTCTTCCTCTCTCCTTCTAATCATCAGCTACACAGCCTCAGAGTGGTCACTGCACTCCCACCGTTACACTGTGGAGTGAAGGGAAGTGAGTTTAACTGTAGCACACACACAAACACACACACACACACATGCACACACACGCACACACACACAGACAGACAGAAAGATGCAAGTTTTCATCTTCTGACTCAGAAACCCAGAGGAGACGAGCTTGCAACGTGCCAGTCGTCTGCTGATGAATTGCAGAGCATCTTCTCTTGCTGCGGCTTGATGATTGGTGTCCTGAGGAATGCACAAACTCTCACATACAATAAAGCTAAAAAAGAAAAAGTGTTGAGGGGGCAACTACAGCAGCCATGCAATCCCACCGTCCTTGATTAAAACGCTAGCAGTTGCATTCGAGTTCAGAAACTTTGCTTTTCCTGTAAATCTGCACGAGGCAGCTTCACTTGTTGGTACCTCCAAAATGGCAGCAAGAGGTACCTCTTTGAATTTTTTTTAGGGCTTCTATATTCAGAAATCCTTTCAGGTGATGCAAACCTTCATCTCAGTGGAAAGAAGCAAAAGATTGAACGTCGGTGAGTCCAGCTTTCCTGCTAAGGAGACTTTATATTTCATTTCTTCGGCGGCGAGAGCATTTCCCACCTGTGTGCACACCTGGCACACACCATTTCTAAAAGCTGACTTTCGCCAGAAATTCTTTCAATTATGCGAAAGGACACTCTTTCCCGCTGCAGCCCCTCTTTGTGATTTGAAAATTTCCTAGCACAGCCTCTTAAAGATTAAAAAAAAAAAACTTTCAAAAACTACAAGAATCTTCATCGTAGAAAATTCTTCTAAAGGTCATTAAAGAATAGTGGGTGGAGAGGAAAAGCTCAAAAGCTCAATAAAGAGTCTCGGGTCCATCTTCCAGATTTTCAAGAATGGTGAGGGGGTTTTGTAGTTGTGTGATTCCCTGACTATTCTGGTCCTCGAGTCCAGGTGGTGGTCTTGTCAGTCAGAAGGTTACTGTTGGGAGTTTGGTGGGTGTTTGGCAGCCAGCGCTCCTCGCTCCTCCTGGCTCAGTAACAAGGTCCTCATGTCTGGGTACTGGCTGTTGTCAAAAGGCATATGGTGGACGCTCTGGACATGCGTCTTTAGGTTCCCTTTCTGAGATGCTCGGTATGGGCAGAGCTGGCAGCAGAATGGCCTTTCCCCTGAGGAGCACACACATGAGGTTGAAAGGTCAGGTAGAGGCCAGAGGTGGCGCCTTACACAGAATTTAGAAGTTTGAATATACAAGGAAACATTGATGCAAACCACAGATGCGACTTGCTGCAGTGGAAATGGGGGGAAAAAAAGGAGGAAGAAACAAGCAAACACAGACACATGAGGGCTACAAGTAGGAAAGCATTATGCAGGTCAAGTGAAGCATTCACATTTAATTTTTTACACCGTATTTCATGTAAAAAAAAGTTCTCTTTCCTGACCCAGATGGAGTAACTCTTCCTCCCTCTTTCCTGCCATCTGGAGAAGAGCGCCACACATCCCCTGTCTGAACAGTCCTACTTTTGTCTCCATGTATTTGTCTCAATCACCTGGCTTACCCTATGGCCCTTCCGCAAACACACTCTATACACAACCTACACTCTCTTTTAATTAGACTGACCTACAATGGCACAGACACCTTTGTAAGAAAAAAAAAAACAATAAAAAAAAACTTAAAAAAAATAAGCAACACACACCTGAACAAAACAAATGAGAGTGCCATTTAATTGCACCTAATTATCATTTTGATAAATGGAAGAATATCAAAGTGGGAAAACAAATGACTCCCCGTGCCCCTCCCCGCACCCTTCTCCCAGAAGAAGAAACAGGGAAATATAGCTGTTATCATACATCATCAACAGAGAGAAAAGAAATAGAGAAGAGGGGGGGTGGGAAAGAAAGAAAGAGAGAGAGAGATAAAAACAAAAAAAAAGGTATAATTAATCACGAAATAATCATCAAAAAAAACACACACTGGAAAGATGGCGAGACGTGAGAGGAAAAGCGAGAACCTCCACGACATCGTCCTGCGAGGACGCATCGCTGACGGGACCGGTGCACTACATTATACTAAAGGTTATCGTCACCGTAAAGCAGCGTCAACACTACATCTAATTGGACCCCTCTGCCGCGCCTGCTCCCATCATTCATAGCGTGCGGTAAATCTGAGTCCGTGTGGGTATGTGTGTGACGCGTGTGATTAATTAAGATGGAGGCGCAGCGTGAGGAACCCGGCTCTCTCCGAATGTCAAAGCAGAGCAGATTTAGTCCTCCGCTCCCTCCGCTCTCAATCCTTGTCTCCGTGACTGACTCGAAAAACTCGAAAAACACATTCAAGGAACTAAGTGCAATGTTACTGCGATTTGTTAAGTTTGTTCCCGAGTCTTATTTTCATGTAGTTCTCATCGTTCTTCTTTACTGACTGTGTTTTCATGTGCTGCAGTAATCTGGTTACTGAAAAAGCAAACTATAGCCATACTACACCACTGAAAACATTTCTGTTAATTAACATCTATACATCTCACTCCAATAAAGCTTGCTATTGGTTGTTTTGACACTGCTGCTTCTTGCCATGTTGATAATCAGAATTCTCTTTCGACTCCTCCATGCACCTGCACATCTACGAACTTCTCTTTGCTCTTGCGCACATGCAAAAAGCAGTTTAGAAACCCCTTTACACATAAACTTGGCAGAGAATTTGGTGTTTCCCATATGAGAAATCTACTTGGGAAAATCAGGTTTCTCTAATCCCCAGTTGAGGTAACAGTGAGACAATCAGCTCACAGGAGAAATCCCACGGTATCCTGGTTACTTTAGTGCATGTTAATGCATCCATTAGGAATGAAATTAACACTTATTTTTAATTATCAATTGATCTGATAATTCTTTTTTAATTACTCACTTAGTCTGTAGCGTAGTGTGGTTTTGTGAGAATAAAAAACTCTACATAAGGAGCGGCTGTGGCTCAGGAGGTAGAGTGGGTTATCGCAAGGTTGGCGGTTCGATCCCCGGCCCCTCCACATGCTGAAGTGTCCTTGGACAAGACACTGAACCCGAAGTTGCTCCCAGCTCTTTGAGTACCACTAGATAGAAAGGTGCTATATAAGTGCAGACCATTTACCATTTATATTTTAGTCGCACTGTGAATGTAAAAGCCCAACTGGGCACAAGGGTTGAAAACTAGCATTAGCTGTAAACTCTCCATGCAGGACATCAGTTTCATTCTCTGTGCTGGAACTATTTTAAACTGCATCCTCTCGATAAAATAACATAAATTCAATTTCAAATGTCATAAAACAGACAGAAAAATGGCCTCCAAAATGTCAACAACCAAAATCAAATGTCTTATTTAGTCTAACCAACAACAGTCCAAAATCCAAAGATATTCCATTTGCTATCATATAGAAAAAGCAATGAATTATTCATATTAATTTATTATAAAAACAGAAAGTTAACTCTAGTCTCCTGATGCTAGTTGATGGAAGCTAAACTTTACATTGATGAAGTTTGATTTGAGGTAACTGGAGCTCTTCTGTGTGTTAGAACTTACAAGCAGACATTTCAAGTTGAAACAGACTGAAGACCACATGCACGTTAAATGCACACACAAACATATACAAACTGAAGAACAGAACAGTTGCAGCAAAGCAGCAAGACAGTGTTATTGTTACTAAAGGAATAGAAAATGCTTTGGCTCCAGTTTGTGAATGTCTGCATGTAGAATTATGACTAATGAATTAACTATGTTGAGTTTTAATGTAAATTTAAAATAATCGAGAAACAGAAAACATATCACGTCCTGTGGAGGAACTGGAGGATTTTTTACCACTGACTGTAAATAAAAGATGGACGTAGCTTCCAGGTCTGTATACGTGAAACCAACGCAAAAGAGCCTTAAACCTGCATGTTTCTACCAGCCAGCAGGGGGCGACTCTAGATGGTTTTGAAGTCTTTGAGAAAATGATGCCACTTCTCCCTTGATTTATTACCTCAGTAAACATTTTCCTAATGAGTTTTATGGTTTCAATTGTAAGTTTCAAGACTTTTTAAATATAGCGCGATGTTAATTTAGTAAATGATGGTCCTATTTAGAGGAAAATAGCTGTGCTTTATGTCCTTGAGTTCTCCAGTCAGCTCAACTCCTTGCAGCCAAATGCCAAACTCAAGGCTCCACAAACCATTGGGTGACGTCACAATTGCTACATTCATTTTTTATGTACAGTCTATGATTTACCAATAATAAAATCCTGCCAAACTATATGTATGTAATTGAAATGCTGTGTGTGTTTGGGATCTTCTATTTTGTTTATCAGATGAGGCTTTTGTCATTCTTGTGTGTACACTGTTGATGGAACTGTGCTGCTACACAGTGAACCAGCATTAAATTCCATCTGTTTAGCTGTGATCAGTCAGTAAATTGGTTGATTATTTAATATTTTACTTTTATGAAGTGGCTTTATGAAGTGTAATGAATGGGCTACAGGTTGAATTTCTGTTAAATAAATGTGTAACCTAAAGCAACCTTAAACCAAAACTGCAACGTAGAACCAAGCGCCATTTGGACACGGATGCAGATTTAACTGTACATATTTAGAAGTGTAAATTAAGCGCACGCAAAGATTGTCAGAATCAGCAATTTGGCGAGACTAAGGAAAATCTGATTTTCCTAAAGTCAGTGTTAAAGCGACAGATTAACAACTAAAGAAGGACAAAAAAAACAATGTGTGACTTTAACCAGCAGCGTTTTCATTAGTGTCGCGTTAATTTTTCTCAGGTAATAAAATAAACTTTCCAGGCTTTTAAGCATTTCAATGAGACCAATGTGATATGTACGCTGGATACACACGCTAATGTCAGGTGTGATCCAGCTGCGTGTGAGAATGCCAGGTGTTAATGCAGGTGCAGAGGGTGCCACATGTGACTGCAACACATGAACAAAGAAAAAAAAAAAACTCATACAGAATGGGAGGCTGCAGGATTGACACAGACACACACACATGCTGAGGTGAGACAATAATAATAAGGGAACATGCAGAAGCGATGAGGGAGCCCAGTGATTAGCCATTGTGCCACATACTTGTTTGGGAGCTTCAGAAGCGGTGGTGTGAGCGTCAGTACCTCTGTGGAGTCCGTTAAAATCAAACCCAACTGTGGGGGGAGAAGGAGGATGGGGGGGAGGAAAAGGGAGGAGGAGGAGGAGGAGGAAGGGGAGGAGGGCATTTGGTTAAACGCTCTACTAGATCCATACAAGCATTTTATTTTTATTTTTTTTCCTTCCACCACCACCCGCACACAATAGCGTTTGCCACCAGCACCCTTGTTAATTGAGGGGAGCTGGCAGTGATGATGATGCTGATGATGGCGGTGATGATGATGGTGATGGAACCTGGTGGAGGGGAGTCAGTGATTTAATATGACGCATGTTAATAGAGGCCTCGGGGTGGGTGGCCTTTTCTGCATGTGCACGTCCATGCTGAAGACAACTGTCGGTGACAACGTTATTTACAGCCTCTGTGAGTGTTTACAGAGCCTATGCATGAGCGTGTGTGTGTGTGTGTGTGTGTGTTTGTGTGTTAATGCAGTGTGTGTGTGTGTGTGGAG
>OMNN01104081.1:0-30586 GCA_900302755.1 Chromis chromis | reverse complement strand
GGGCAACTTGCAATACTTGCAAAGTGGATCTTTCATCAAAGGGAGGAAATAATACAGATATGCAGAAACATTTGCACACGCAGCATGCAATAACTTGGAATGAATGTCGCGTTTTTGATCCGTTCCGGAGTGAATGTCAACTCAGCAGCAACGTTAGCACATCCTTTGTTCTCCTTTTTTCCAAATGAGAACCGATAAGAGAACCGAATCGTTAAGCAGAATCGAAAATGGAATCAGAATTGTAAAAATCTTATCAATTCCCATCCCTAAACCTGCGACAGGGTCAGGTTACCTTCTTCAGGTGTTACATTAACTTAAAATACAAATTATGAAAGAGCAGGTGAAGCCTTTGTTTAGCAACTATAAAGGTTGGTTCACTCAGATTACCACTGGTATCTAGCTGTGTACATAGTTTTGGTTTTTGTTTGTCCTAGTTTTGAGATATCTTTCTGTGGAAATCTTTCTGTGGAAATTCTGCCGCCAGCCACAAACCACAAAATGAAGTAAATTTCTATGGTGCTCACAACAGTAAAAAAATACAATAGAAAATTTCAACAGCAATGTGTCTTTCAAGAAACATTGTCTCAGTTAGTCTGAATAATCAACAGGACTCCCTGTCAACAGTTTTACTATTGTCTGGCAAAGAAATAGTTTCCGGCTACATCTACACCAAAACACATAACTTCTGCCACTTTTACCATCCACATGACTCTGGAGTTTTAGAACCACTACAACAGTGACTTCTGGAAATGCTGCTGACCCTAATTTAGTTTGAAAACTCCAGGGTTGCGTTTTAGTTTGGTTGGGGGCAGACATTCATGTTTACTTCCTGGTTTCATTTTTATTGTGTTTAGGTGCTGTTCCCTAATTCATCATGCTCCTATCACATAACTGTTTTTCAGAAGAACTTAAGACAAATATTCAATGCAGAAAACTTTAGGCTACAGGCTTTGCTGACCTTGTTTTCCATACTAGAGGCGATTGTGAATCTCAGGTCGCCATTGCTGTTCTTCTTCTGGAGTATTTTGTACAACTAAGCAATCCACCCTCTGCTTTATGTTTACACTGGCACCCGCATGCCCAGAGTACACAAATGATAATGTGATACGCAGTTTTTTAGGACAAAAACTTATTAGTGTAGATGATGCTAATGTCTTTTTGTTGTTGCTTCTGAATGCAAACTCAGTTCATGCAGATACCTGTAGTGTCAGAAACAAGCAAAAGAGACTAAGAGACAAGATTTGGTAACAGATTTGATGGCAGATATGTGCCGGAAAACTTGAAAATGGGTTCAAAATGGCTATCAGGATTCATTCCCACAGTGGAGTTATCTCAAGACCTGTGCAAATACAACCAAAACTGTCGACTCAGGAGCCTACTAACCCAGCTACATGCAAAATATCTCTGATTCACTGCATGTTTGCCTGTATATGCTGTAAACCTTTCTGTTGTGTCTTTTTATGTCATCACTCATTTGGTGGATTGCATGGCCACCTCTGACATGTCGGTTGGTGCTGGTTGTTCCATGTCGTCAGAATGCGCTGTCTCGCTCCTATAATTCCAATACCGCTCCGCTGAGCTGGTCTCACTACGGCAGCTGTAGGGATATGCATGCCAGCCAAGGGTCCCTGGTCTTTAGTGCCAGGGAGGGACAGCCCTACGGAGCTCTGGGCTTCTGTGTGAGTACTGTGAACTTGTAGTTAGCTCCTGCAGCTCATACCAAGCCAGGGCCTCCAGTTCCTGCTAGTTTCACATCCTTCAGAAGATAAGGAAATGTCTGTTTCCTTCTCTCCTCGATGTTGAGAAGTGAGCACAGACCCTCCGTAACCATCTTTCACTTGTCCTTTTTATAGACAAATGAAAGTATAACATTTCTCAACATCTTGTTTCTCATGACCACAAACCTTGTCTTGTGCTTTGTCAGAAAATATGGATGGATTCTAGTTTATGTAAAGCTCTTTAAAAGCGGTCTCCTTTTTTGTACTGTCCATAAATTGGTTTACTTAGTTTGTTTTTGTCGCAAATAAGCAATTTCACCACATAATAAATAGAACTGAAGCCAAATTAATATGACAAAATGTTGATTGGCACTTAACTTTCTGAAACCTCAAGCAATTTTGGTGGTGTTTTTTTTGCTCCTGTAACATTTTTACTCACTGTGGGCTCATTTTTCACTGCAATATAAAGTCCTACATCTGTGTCTGGAAACAGCACAACAATGGCTAGAAGTAGAGAACTCAAAAAACTGGAATCAACATGTACAGTTTTCCATTTGCATGTGGAAAACTATTGTCTTTTTTGTCTTATGGGAGACTTTCTAATGACAGCAAGTCTATTCTCTTAGAATCCATCTGACAACAAACAGCCATAAACTGTGAGGTCACTGGCTTGTTTTTGCTCACTTTCTCTGTAAGGAAACCCTACTTTGACTTGTTCATTAGCTTTTGAGCAATATTAGTGTTAACAAATGGAGCAAAAACAACCCCTTTTAAACCTGCCAGGCTCTTTAACATCATAATCAATATCCCTGTATGTTATCTTCCCACCTCGCCCCACTTAAATCATTCTGTGATTGTGATGCACCTCCGAAACCGTAATTTTCTTCTCCTTTAAACTGCACTTTAAATCCTTATTTTGCTCATTCATCATCTTCACTCTGACGTTTGATCACTTCAGAATCACTTCCTAACCTCTCACTTTGTGTGTGGGCATGTTTGTCAAAGGTAAGTGGTCTAAGTGTGTGTCTAAATGATTTAGAATGTGGGTTTTAGAATTGGTAAAAAAAAATAAAGCTTAAGCTGTCTGAGAGTGTTGTGTAACCCCTTCCCTGCTTAACATTTTAGATTGACTGTATCTCCAGGAGGCTAATATTCAAAATTACACGCTACTTAGAGACTGAATAGAACCAAAGCACAGTTTAATCTCAGTTTTTCATCCTCTAAATCAGATGTGTTTATCCCCTTTTTCTATACTAAATCAACATCTCACTGCCTTATATCATCACCAGACATGAGATATGTTCATGTCAGCCTTTTAATGGTCTGTCTTGTTTGTGATTCTTGGTTGTAAATGGGTTTTAGCTGAGTGAGGTTTGATTGCAGTGTTAGTAATCATCACTGTCTTCCCTTTCAGGATGATGTTTTTGCTCCCCAAGGGCCGCAAAGCTACACCGTGGACCCCCACAGAAAAGTAGGTTTAATGCACACAGACTGCAATCGCTATTTCTTGTTTTTAAGTAAAGAAAATCCTGCTAAATCTGGCTGTGTCTTTGAAGATGACGGTTATTCTCACAAGCGTATTAAGTTTAAAACGACAAAAACATCTATTCATCATTGTGTGTTTGTTGTCTAGGTGCCTTTGATGAATGGTCAGATGGGCCCCTCTGTTCGTCCTCAGATGAGCCAGGCATCCATGGCCCGTCACCCGTCTAGAGAGCAGCTCATTGATTACCTGATGCTCAAAGTCTCCCAGCCGCCCCAGGGGCCTCCACGTATTCCACACGACGCTCTGCAGCAGGAGGTGAACGATAGTGTTTGTATTGAATTCCTTGTAGAAATGCTAAGATTTGAAGTGTCGTGTGTCCAGTTTGTGCTGCTCTGCAACATTCAGACAGTGATATAATATCCTGGAGGAGCCTCTTTCCATTAGTTGAGCTGTCATGCATCACTGTGGTTGTCTCAGCTCTTTGAGAGCGACGAGACCTGCTGAGTGAATTTATTGACACCAGTTTATATTCAAATTCTGCTGTTGCTCCAAGTTCTACTAGTTCAAACTCCAAAGGATGCAAGTCTGAACTTGGTGCACTCTGAGCTGAAGAAATCCAACAGCCCAGCCCATAACCGGCTGTACAGCTTCAGTTTGTTGTTTAGGCTTTAATTTGTGAGCTTTAGAGGTGCTGGAAGGTGAATGTTTCTAACTTGGAGCAAAGTCAGGGCAAGATTTCCTCTTGTTTTTAGTCTTTATGCTAAGCTAAGCTAATCTCTTGCTGGCTGCAGCTTCATGTTTACCCTTTTTGTAAAATAGGTCAAACTAATTCATCTTCAAAAATTTTTGTAGGGTTTATGGCATCATAACTGTGTCATACTGCATGAAAGACATTTCTGAGTTCTGACTTCTAGCCATCGTTATTCTGTATCCATAGAGGTTCAGGACTTTATATTTTAGTAAAAAATGAGTACAGTACAGTATACAATGTGACAAAAGCAAAACAAATGCCCATAAATCTGAGGGTAAACACACTAATCTGAAAGAGGCATGATCTTCTCATTTAACTTTAAAATAAGACTATTCCTTTCAGGGAGTTATAGGGCATCAAGTCTTATTAGGTGAGAATCTGATATTGTTGATCATTTAACGCAATTTGAGTCACTTAAGTCAGAATTTGAGTGGCTAGAAACACAGTTACAGAAAACGTCTGTGGTTTTCCTACAAATTCATGAATATTGTGTAATTAATCGTGAATGACTGTCAAAAAATAGCTAATGAAAGTATGTGGGTGTGTTTCAGATCCGCGTGAAAGTGGAGAAGAATCCAGAGCTGGGTTTCAGTATATCAGGAGGAGTGGGCGGCCGGGGAAACCCCTTTCGTCCCGATGACAATGTAAAGTCACACTGTGGATCTTTTCAGTTTTTTCCCCGCACTGTAATAAGAATGCATCACTTTGTGAATTGTGTGTGTGTGTGTAATTATATCTCTCGTATCATGTAATTTTAGGGTATATTTGTGACAAGGGTTCAACCTGAAGGACCAGCATCCAAGATTCTTCAGCCTGGGGATAAAATTATCCAGGTAATCAGCTGTCTGTACAACTATTTTGTGATTCTTTAAAACTCTGCTGGGTTCCTTCAACATGTTAATCTGTTTTTTTCACAGGCGAACGGATACAGCTTTGTGAATATCGATCACGGGAATGCAGTGTCCCTCCTGAAGACGTTTCCATGCACTGTGGATATGACTATCATAAGAGAAATGCAAGCATAGACTCAACTGAAACTGACCTCCAAGAGGGGGTTGGAGGGGGTGGGGGAGGGCACATGAGAGACAAACAGAGAAATTTATGTTGACTGTCATATTTTTATACACAGAGAGACTGATCTGTTGATACCTGTTGGGACTATTTATAGTAAGAGATCTCCAGAGGTCTTCATAGCCTTGATTAAACGGGGAAAACCACTGAATGTAGTGGATCGAAGTGAGACAGCAGCAAACATCTACAAGTACGTGTCCTCAAAAGGCCATCACTGTGGTATATATATATTTTTATACAAAAGAAGCTGAAGATATGACGTGCTTTGATGCAAATAACTTACTGTGGTCTCTGTACAGATCATCTTTTTTTCTTTTTTTTTAACTCCAAAACTCATCAACTCATCAATGAATTAGGTTTTATTTGCGCAGATGGGACATTAATCTGACCACTAGGGGGCAGGGCTCCCTCTCTGTCATCCAGTTTGCCTTTCTTTCTTTTCTTTTTTTGTTTTGTTTTTTAGGACTTTTTATTTAAGAAGTTGAAGTTAGTCTGCCGTGCGATCTTATCTGGAGGACAGTGTTAAGTGCTTGTCATACGGAGACGAAAGTAGATCAAGGAGGTGTTTGGAGTTTGTTTTACCGAGAGATATTTCCCCCCCCCCTCTCCTCTGGCAAGATGGAAGAGTCGAGAAGAAGTAGTCATCCGCCCCTGCTTCCGTGAACCCACGAACATCCTCAAGCTTACAAACTGTTCCGTCTTCAGTTCATCCCAGATGTCGGCATATCACCTGTGCACACCTCCACAATATAAATGGATCACAGTTTCTCAGAAGAAATGCACTCTGCATGTGAACAAATAATGAGACAGGAAAATGGAATGGAAAATCACATCTTGGGGGGGAATATGAAATGTAGTGTGTGTGTTTGCTCGGCCTTAATCTCTTTTGCCGGTTTTTACACTTTTTGTTTCAAGTCTAAAGTAAAAGTCCAATATTTTGAGGAAATTTGCATATTTGCATAAAGACAGAGCGTTGTATAGAAGGGCTGAGACTAGACGGACTAGAGCCGTGTTCCCCCGTTTTAAGTCTTCAAGGTAAACTTAAGCTAGCAAATATGCGCATTTCCCAAAAAAGTCAGTTCTTCTAAACAGAGATTGATGTGGAGGTTATGCTAGTTAACCAAAGCAAGTTCAGCAATTGTGAATAGAAAGTAAAAGCAGGAGACAACTTGAGAAAGATATTTGGGTAAGGTCGATGTTTCATTCGTGTTTTTATTTTCAAGGGCTTCTTCTTTCAGGCAGGTGAGATGAGGAGGTCCAACATGTGGCAGTTTTAGTTTGATTTATTATTTTTTTAACATGGGAGAAGACCACAGGTTGCCTTTTGTGTCTATGAAATGTGTTATCATCCTTTTTCTCATGTGTGTGTTTCTTTGCTGTACAGAGAATAGAGTTGGGAGAAGCAAGTTGTCAAGTGCCATAGACCTTGAACTGTTTGAACAGGGGAGGACCTTTGACCCCAGAACCCAAGCAATATTCACATATTCACAACATTCTGAGTACATTTGCAGCATAATGGCTTAAAAGCAATAGTCAAAGCCTTTATTTTCATTCACAAAATATCATTTTTTTGAAGCAAAACACAACCTTTTAGTAATCCCTGATGATTTTACATGATTTTTATATTGTGAAAAGTCTTTTTTGTAACGAAACGGCACAGGAAATATATATATGGTAGTGCTAAAAACAAAACAAAAAGATATCTCTGCATTGTGTTAAAGTTTGTCACTTTGCCTGAGACTTTTTACTGTCTGTTGTGTAGAATACAGTATCTCCTGATGTTCACATGTGCGAAATAATCAACTGTTGGGAAAAAAAACTAACTAATCCAGTCAAAGCTGCATCTCATAACATTTGAACTGTTCATCTAAGAACTGTGTCAGAAGGAAAACTGTGTTTTTTATTAAGGTGGTGTCATCCAATTTGAATTCCTCAGCCTGTTAATATTCATTCAATGGTACAGTGATTAATTATTCAGTGAGACGTGTTTCCAAAACAAGTGGAAATGATAAAAATTCTCATGCTAAGTAATGGCCCCATAATTTCCAGCATTATATTTGTGACCACTGAATTGTTTGTACAATATATAATAGCATTTTAATCCTACAGTGTTTTAACAAATAGCATTCCCTCGACTTGTTGACGGTAGATGGTGTCGTCTGCTGTACTCTTCTTGTATGTAACAAAGTTTGATCTGTATTTTACGCTCGTGGCACTGGCAAACCAAAATGAAAACACTGTGGTTTCAATTAACTAAATTTTTATCCCTTTAATAATAATAATGATGATGATAATAGTTGTACTGTTTAAAGGTAGCTGTTCTAAATGAAACTGTACCATTAGGTTTTTAAACTCATTCTAATGTTTTATTTACAGGCTAATGACAACATAATGTGCATTTCCCAAATTTTTCACACAGCATATTGTATTTTACACAGATGAAATTGTTGATTGTATTTGTTTTAATTTTGTTGGTGATTTTTGTTGACTTTTAAGACTTAGGGGGGAGAATTTCTGGGGTAATGGTCACTTTATATTCATGGCAAATAAAATTAAAAAAAGTCTGACATTGTAGACAATCTAGGGAGATAAAACATGTTTTCACACTTTCTTCATCCATGTTGGTTTGTTTCTTAAGCTCCCGTATTGTTCTTATTTATTTAGCAGTCTTCTGTGGAATTTTAGACCTTACTAATCAAACTGTAAATACTCCAAAACATTTGAGAAAAGAGTTAATAATGGCATTAGTGACTTGCGATTGTAAAACCAGCAATAAATTGCAATGCAGAGGCACCCATTTTAATGTATAGCTAGTATTTCTAAGGTTTCTCTGGAAACAGTCACAGTGAGATGATGATTGATATGCATTTATCCAACATTCCAGATTTTGTACATAATTACCTGTTTCTGAAGTAACCTGTGGAAAATAAACTAATGCTGTTTAACACTGATCCTTCTGTCTTTATTCTGTTTTTATCATAACATTGCCTCCCCTCTGGTGCCACCCTCAGGCCAGAATGTCTCTTTTTCAATTGTTTAGTTTAACAGAAACGGAATAGAAATTATATTTCCCAATATCCATCAGTCAACATCCTTTTTTTTCTTGAGGTTTCTTCCTGATAAAAAGGGAGTTCTTCTTCTCCACACTCTTTAAACTTGTTAGGTCTCTGTATAATTCTGTATGGTGATAACCTGAATACTTAATTTAGTCAGGTAAAGGTGTATTAGTGGTGGCCTAGTGGTTTGTGAAGCAAACTTGTATCTGGTGGGTCGCTGGTTTAAGTCCCCAGATTGGCAAGAGGTTGAGGTGGGAAAATGAGAGTGACCACTTGTCCCAGTCACCACCACTGTGGGCCCTTGAGCAAGGCCCTTAACCCCTGACTGCTCCCCGGGTGCTGCACCGTGGCAGCCCACTGCTCCTAGTATGTATAGTTAAGGTTAACTTTGAATAGGATGGGTCAATGCAGAGAAGGGATTTCCTAAAGGGGATCAATAAAGTTAAATAAATAATGTAGCGTCTGAACAATATTTTAATTAGTCAGGTAAATTTGTATAGTATATGTTGTCAGTTTTCTAACCTTTATTTGAAATTAATCGGGTAAATGTGTAGAATAAGTCATTATGTAGTGTATGGGTATTTGTGCCACCAGAAACTGAATTTGAATCAATTATATTTGAATATGTATTGCTCAACTTGAAAAATTGTAATCATAATTTGAAAATGTTTTAATTTGAATAGTTATGTGATTCAAATGTTTGTCACAGTTATTCAAGTCTGAGAAATTCAAATTCAAAAATTGGGGTTTAAATAGATTTTTTATTTCAATTATTAGAGTTGAGCAATTCAATTAAAATGTAAATTATTCAGATTCAGTTTCTGGTTGCACAAATTTCTGTCTATAGTATGATGCTACTAAAAATATTTAAAGTACTCTGGTAAATTTGTATACTAAATATTATTATATAGTCTTTACCTTAACTGTACCATTTGAACTTGTAAGGTAAATTTGTGTAATAAAAAATGTTGGGTTTTAATATTTAAACTTGTTTGGTGAATTTGGATAATATATAATATTAACCCTAATATTTAAATACATTTTGTAAACAATAAATAGTATGAATTTAAAAAAAATCATACCTAACTGTATTCTTTATACTTGTTAGGTAAATTTCAACAATATTAATATTGTTTTCTTTTTCTGAGGTGTGTTTTGGTCCACCTTTGAGGTGCTGATTGGTGTAATACACGATGTGATGCTGCAGGGGGCGGTAGAGCACCTTAAACTTTATTGTCAGAGCTCACTAACCAATGAGAGGAAGACGGTGAAGCCCCTCGTCGGCCCGCTGGCTGCACTGAGCACTGCACCGAGAAGGGTAACAGAAAAATAAATATTGTACAAATACCACACTGAAAGATTGTCGTCGTACTTATAAATGTGCACTATGAGCGGGATACCGGGGACCGCCGTCGTCCAGGTCACCAACCTGTCCTCGGCTGTGAGCAGCGAGCAGATGCGCACTCTGTTCGGTTTCCTGGGAGACATCGAGGAGCTGCGGCTCTACCCGCCCGAGTAAGAGAACCCTGTCACGGCATGGCTCGTTAGGCAACATCGCGGCTGTGGGGCCTAATCGCGGTTCTTACTTACATGAATAAATGGCATAATAAATAACTAACCTGCTTTTTTCCCCTGCTTGTTTTCCCTTCCACAGCAATGCTCCTCTGTCTTTCTCGTCCAAAGTGTGTTACATAAAGTACCGAGAGCCTTCCAGTGTTGGTGTGGCGCAACATCTCACCAATACTGTTTTTATTGACAGAGCTCTGATAGTAGTGCCATGTGCGGAAGGTGAGTGCAGCTGGTTTCGTTTAAACACATAACAATGAAAAGTCTCAGTGCATTTGCTATGTATGGTCTGCTCCCTTTGAATTCAGTCGTTTGGTATTTTTTTGGTTGAATTCTGGGCTTTTTCATTCACATGGAAAATTGGCAAGTTGTGCCACTGGTTAGTTCTGATTTCAGCCATGTTTTTTTTTCTGTCACCAGTATTTGCCACAGGTGATGAGTTGTATCGCCTCACTGCAACCCTAGATAGATAATATCCCAAAGCACCCAGTCCAGGTTTCTGTTTTGGTGTCACAAGGTGGTTTCCACAGATAACATGAATGTATTAGAAGCTGCATTATGTAGGTCAGCCTCACTGTAAACACTGGAACAAGTAGCTTTTAATTAATGTTACTTGTTTGGAAATGACTGATTATGTCCATGCCCCGTTCTCTCTTTCATTTTTGGTGCTCCTTTTCTTTAAATCTCCCTCCCCTTTAGTGCCACTGTACAGTCAAAATGATATCACCTCTAACTTGATGCTTTTTGTCCACGTGACTTGGTGCTGGATGGCTACTGAGTTTATTAATTTGGTTTTGTATGTTTTTTCTGTGTGATTATGTGTGCATATCAGATGACTAGACTGGCCCAGCTGTTACACTACACTAGCCTGAGTCAGGCATTGTTTTCCAAGCCACTATCCCCGATCGGGCCAACGCAGCCTTCAAGGGGGAATGTGACCAGGAGAATAGCCCGCTGAACCTTCCAAGATGGACACCTTGTCTCTTTTATTTATTTTTCTTTTCTTTTGGTTTGTTTCCTTTCATACTTTCCCATGTTGTCCACTCTCTACTGTCTCTATCTAGAAAAAAACTGCAGTATTGCTTATCTCTAGCGTTGTGTTTATATTTGTTATTTTGGTTTGTTGTTTTGATTATTGTCCAACCCCCTCCCCCCTCTCTCTTTCTGCTACAGCTGCAGCTTGTGTGTGATTGAATTCTGTCCAGGTTGCTACGGCATACCGGTGGGATGTGTGTCACACATGGGATGTTAGGAGGATCACTAACACTTTTACTCTCTTGTCTCCCACACCGTAGTGAGGGGCTAGTCTTTGCGAAAAAGTGAGACCCAGTAATGAAACCTTTATCTCATTTGAACGTAAAATCTTTAGAATCATATTTGCTCATCTGACCTGTACTCAAGTCTGTAGTAGAAGGCACCATTTAGATTTTTTTTCTCCTCACATTACTACACTGTGCCTCTGATGTGGATGTTTTGTATTTAGTAGTAGCACAGAAATGATCAGTTTAGCATCATTTTCTCTTCGTGACATCCATTAATGCTTGGCGTCGTTAATGCTTTGTTTTGAAATATATTTCCTAGCACTAGAAGGAAACCTGTGGTGTTAAACAGACTGTAATACATGCTCAGTCCCTTCAGCTATAATGAAATGGATTTGTGTCTTTTTATAAGTATTAATTTCTTCTCCAGCAAAGAAGCAGATTAGAATCCAGAGTGGAATGAGCAATATTCCTAATTCGTTGTTTTTTTTTTATAGCTAAGTTTTGGCTAACCTTTCCTACAGTTCTTAAAATTGTTGTTCTTTTCTGTATCTGATGTCCTGTGTGCTATTAGTGATGCAGCCATTGGGGTTGTCTTGTGTTGCACACCTTTCCAACACTGCGAAACGATCGCCCCACGGAAAAGCGCCCATGCTTGATATCGTATGGTTCATGACCAATATGTTTCCAGTACAGGTGACCCATACATCAAAGTGTTGACTCATTCTCTGCATTGTGTTTTTTTTTCTTCTTCTTCTTTTTTTGATCTATGAAAAGAGACCAAGGACAAAAAACACTGTTGTTTGTGAAATAAGTTAAATTTTTTTGCACTTGATTGAAAATAATAATTCTGATTGACTGAGAATTTAATACAAGCAAAGTAAGGATGCTCGGTCTCCAGTATACCATGAGTAGACAGTAGAACACTTGTAGGCTGTATGGGGAAGTGTATGCTCTCTTTCTCTCTAGAATACAGTGGGCTAATTGTGCAGACATAGAGGAGACAGAGAGAAGAGTCCCTCTATTGCCTTCACTAATATCTGCTGTTGTCCTGCAGGGAAAATCCCAGAGGAGGCCAAGGCTTTGTCACTTTTGGCACCTGCCACCCCAGTACCCAGTCTGATTCCTGGCGGGGGATTGCTACCAATTCCTACTCCAGCTCCTCCTCAGAATGTGAGTCAGCATCTTGTCTTTATCTTGTCTTCTCTTATAGTGACATCCGGCTGGCCCATTAGGTAATATAGGCAAATGCTAAGGGCGCTGTGGCCTCCAGGGGGCGCCACAAAATCGGAAGAAAATTCACCTTCAATATAATTATATTAAAACTAGTTATTACTATTAACTGTTAATATGTAAAAGCTCACATTGATTCAAATGTAAAGCAATGCCCAGTTAATATTACTACAAAACAATGCTATTCAATTTCTTTTGTAAGCGTTTGTAAATCGCTGATGGAGGCGGGCGCCATGTAAAATCTCGCCTAGGGTGCCACATTGGGTAGGGCCGGCTCTGCTTATAGTCATGCAAGTTAAACATCACCTCTGTGTGTGTTTCACTCCTGCAGCTGAACCTTCCCTCAGTGAACCGGGTGTCAGCTGCTCTCGACTCGACAGCATCGGGACAGTCCCAGCCCCCCCTCATCGGAAATGTGGATCCCTCAAAAATCGATGAGATCAGGAGGACGGTTTACGTTGGCAACTTGAACTCACAGGTAACATAAAGTCAGATCAGTGTAGAATATATACCTAACCTGTTTGTTCAAATCAGCAGGCCACTTGGTGTTACAAGAGTCACCTGCTGATAATGGTGACTGCTCAAGGAAGCAATCTGCAGTCTAGTCTTCCAGAACATGTCCTCAGCATTCACAGTAATACTTCATTCATCACAAAAATGTAAAATGTCTCTTGTGCTGTTGTCACTTTGGTTGTTCTATTTTACAAAAGTGTGTAAGTTAAAGGATATGGCTAAGGATTCATTTTTTGGTCCACCTCTAGAAATCCCATCTATGGAATTGCCTGATTTCCAACCTTCTCTGTGCCTCTGGACCCCAATTCCAGTGATTCTTACTGTAGATTAAGTTCAACTTTACTGTAATTGCAATACAAGTACTAAGACAACAAAATACAGTTTAGCATCTAACCAGAAGTGCAATAGAAGTAGTAGAAGTGCATCATGTGCAGTATGGATTTTAGTCTATATTTGTATTTTTAAAAACAGAGGATGTTGTTGTTTTTAAGCATGCCTTACTTTAATAGAAGTAAATAGTGTGTTTGTTAGGGACAGTTGGGTTTGGTGCTCCAGTCAGTATTTTACAGCAGGACTGCTCACGCGGGATCGACTCAAAATGAATTACAGGGCCTATGCTCAGTGGTGCAAGTGTAACCACATTGCTCATTCATGTGCTTTTAAAGAGCTCATATTACGCACATTTTCATAATTACACTATTGGGGTCTTCTAGAATATGTTTACATGCTTCAATGTTCAAAAAACACATTAGCTTTGGCCTTTTTAAATTTGCAGACCTTTTACATGCCTGAACAAACAACCCTAATAGCATCATATGGGCTCTTAGTTTATTGTCCCATAGTTTTTGGGAAAAGTGCAGTTCTGTGCCACATAGGAAAGTAAAACAACATTTATTTGTAGGATCAGTTCATTGTTGGTTTTGGTCTTTTTTTATGTGGTTTGTCAGTAGCAGCCATCTTCGTAGTTTTCTAACAAGCATTTCGCTCATTCATATGGTCGTACAAGTGTGCTTCAATTTTGACTTCTCTTTCTAGTTGGCCGTCATCATTTATGACAAATGTGAACAAAATACAGTCTCAGCTAATAATATTTATGGCTACCTATTTGTTCTTAAACTCTATGTGACCGTTAGAGAAGATAGATAATGCCTTCAAGTGCAGAGGAGTACACCATGACCTACTGTCAGTCACTAAAGTAAGCAGTGTATTTGCAGGTCCTAAGAATACTTAACAAACACTAAATTCAGTTTCCTCGAAATCAGCCTTAGAAGGTTTTAAATTGTAAAAGTCTTTGGTATTTTCTCTTGTTTGCTGTAGACTATAGTGTGTCCATTATACGTCTTCACAACATGTAGGGATAGACAGTAGCTGTGATGCCAGCATCGCTCCTGACATACTTTAAATGGATGTGAAGGATTAAATAGTAAATCCACCAGTGAGCAGATTATAGGCCAATCATCTGAAAATAGAATATTTTCCCTGTGACCTTCTGTTTTTGCACAGCGTAAACAGAAATCAGGTGGTGGTACTAATTTAAATGATTTATTAGAATTGCTGTATTGTTATGTATGGAATGCACAAAAATGTTATATATTGATTAACACACGTGATATACTGTTTTCTATTCATACTTCGATACTTTAGCCGGTGTGATGATGAAACAAATATTTATTTCATTCTACATCTTGCATCTGAACAGCCCCATTCTGGTTCTGTGCCGAGGTCTTCTACCCCTCTTCTGATTTAGCTGGTCTTTCCTTTCACAGACCACTACTGCTGAGCAGCTGTTGGAGTTCTTTAAACAGGTGGGAGATGTAAAGTTTGTGCGAATGGCTGGAGATGAGACCCAGCCAACACGTTTCGCCTTCGTAGAGTTTGTTGAGCAGGAGTCCGTCGCCAGAGCCCTGACCTTCAATGGAGTCATGTTTGGAGACAGGCCCCTGAAGTATGTCCTTTTTCTTACAAGTTCATTTTGCAGTCACTTGACCAATATCACACATTATCAATCAGGAATTTATAAAAATGTGTAACAACTTAATTGTTTGTTGTGAATAATGTTGCCATAATTCATATAATCTGGAGAACATGATACTCTTTGGTGCTTTGGGTGAGCTGATTGATTGTTTAATGTCTTTCAGGGTTAATCATTCCAATAATGCCATAGTAAAACCCCCAGAGATGACACCGCAGGCTGCTGCTAAAGAGCTAGAAAGTGTGATGAAGAGGGTGAGGGAAGCCCAATCTACAATTGCTGCTGCCATAGAACCAGGTATAGTATTTTGATTTCCTGTATGTAGAAAGGTTTGTGTGACACAACTGATGTGGTGTTGCATTTTGATGCTGAAACTGCTCATGCTCTGACAGAAACAAAGAAGCGTTCCTCCAGTCGGTCGAGAAGATCGCGGCGGTCACGCTCCCGTTCACACTCAAAAACACGGAGGAAAAGGTCTCGTTCAAAACACAGGTGCCCAGCTCATCCCCTGGGGTTATTTTTTTATTTTACAGTCTTGATGTTATGATGTTATGATTGTGATGGTGTTCAGGTAGTGACAGTTTTTCCCTCCTGTTAAAGCAGACCATCACAGAGGTCGTGGCCGGGGAGTGACTCACACAGTTCCAGAGGCAGTCACAGGAAGCGCTCTCGCTCCAGAAACAGAAGACGCAGCCAGAGTCGCTTGAGGTATGGTGGAATCAAAACAGAGTGTATATGAAAGAAAAAGTGAAAAGTGAAGCCAAACAGTCTTAAACCTGCACTGCTTCTGACAGCCAGCAGGGGGCAACGCCTCAGGTTGCAAAAAGAAGTCCTGTTGCATAAAAGTCTATGAGAAAGTGACCCTAGTTCTTATTTGTTCTGATACCTCAGTAAACACCTTAATAATGAGTTTATGGTCTCAATTGCTAGTTTTAAGTCTCCTTCAATACAGAATGATGTTCATTTAGAAAAAACATTTAGAATAAAATAGTATGCTTTAGGGCTGGGCTACTGATGGTCCTTGACATTTAAATGCTGATCCTGGTGCTGTCTGACTGTGACAGACAGTAGTAGCCATTAGTAGGCCTAACAGCCACAGTAGCCAACTTTTACTGTATATGAAAACATGGGTATATCCATTTTTAGAAATTAGGAGTTTGGGATACAACTTTATTTATATTTTGCATCTAAGAGATGCACTGAGTTCAGGTAAAGAAGAACCATCTTTTAATCCTCTGAACTCTATTTTGCTTCTGTCACATTTGTGGGTTCATTTGGGTGTCCTGCACCTCTATGGAAACAGCACAGCTATGGCTAGAAGTAGAGAGAACTCATAAATATCTTCTGTGCAGTATGACAGTTGTAATGCCATAATCATTAATGAAGAAAAAGGCAAAAGTTGAATTTCTTTGGTTTTGTTATTTTTCAAAAATGTAAAACACATTTAAAAAAATGGTGACTTTTACATACTATAGATATTTTAATGCTTATGTTTATAATTTTGCAGATACTAGTCTCCTATCTGCTCCGTGTAAACACAGCCTGCAGTTGAGCTGAAATGTCTCTGAATTTTTGTGCGTGTTGGTCGCAACTGAGTCACTAATAGCTTCTCAGTTGGGTCCAGGATAGCAGACTTTTTTTTGTCTTTTTTGGCACAATCTGGTGTGATAAATAGTGTTTGTTTGTTTTGTTTTGTTTTTTAAGGTAATGTGCCTTTCAGACCAGCTGGTGGCTAATAAACTGTAATAACATCTTGTTGTTCTTGTCTTTGGCAGTAGAGGTCAGCATTGTAGAGAAAAATATTACAATTTTAAAAAATATTTTGATACAAAAAGGTGTAATCTATCTATGGGTTTTTCATAAGTGGCTCATATTGTTTCAGCAAACGCACTTATTCAAGTTAATGTTTTGTTATCAGAGGCCACAAAAGGAGGAGTAAAGATCGGTCCAAGAGTCCTCGAAGGAAAGCCAGATCACCTTCACCAAAAAGGTAAATCTGTCACATCACATCCTACCAAACTGTCTTGTGTCTATTTTTGACAGTGGTTACGTGTGCAGGGCAAATATCAGTGAATTAGTGTCTGTAAGGTTGGTTCTCAGTATTGATTTGTGTTTATTGACTTCTGCAGAGGTAAGAGAGAGAAGAGGAGGGAGCGCAGCAGGGACAGAAAAGAGCGCTCCACATCGAGGAAGAAGAGCCGCAAAGACGAGGACAGGATGAAGAGCAAAGGAAAGCCAATGAAGGTGACAAATCTTACACTTCAGTCCCAAATAATAATGGTTTGGAAGAGAAATACTTAAAAAACGAGCAAATTTGTGGAAAAAAGCAGAAAAGAAGAAACGGATTAGTATCTACTAAATGCCCTCAACAGATTTCCCCCAAGTAACCTTGTTTCTTTGATGAATGTTTCCATTCCTCCCCAACGTGAACGTCCAACCACATGTGCCCTACTTCAGAAAGTGAACTACAGAGATCCCACAAATGATAGCTGAGATAAAAGGTGACACATTTCTTTACTGTTGATAACAATCAGAACGTATGACAGCTGAGAAAATGTTCTCCTCAAAAACCAAAAACCACTGTCATCTTGCAAAATTCTGTTTGTTGTAGTTGCACTGAAGATTTCTGACAGGTTTGTCACATACTTTGCTTCACAGCTTTGTCAAGTGATACTGCAAGCCAAACACTTTTTAAAAGCACACACTAAGGCCGCCACATAGCTCGCTGAGTTAAGGCGTTACCATGTGGGCGCGGGTCGCCAGCAGCGGTCATGAGTTCGAGTCTGGCTCAAGACACTTTGCTGCATGTCACTCTCCTCTATACCCCCTTTCACCCTGTCTCTCTCTATCAATACAAACACAGGAAAAACTCCCCAACAAAATACTTGGAGAGAAAAAAAGCACACACTATCTCCCTCTGGGCTTAATTTGTATTTACTTACTGCAGAACTGCAGCTGTTAAAAATGTCTTAAAGCTTTGATGGGAACAACCTGATGCTGCATCATTAATATCTCTGCCTTCTCTCGTTATGGCCAGTGTGTGCTGAACAAAAACTTTAACCAGAATATGACTAAATGCTGTAGTTCTAGTCAAGCATTCCTTGCTAGTTAGTTGTCTAAGTTCTTGAACTGTCTCACCCAACTTCCATGAAGACTAGAATACCTGAACTTGAGACGTCAGTACTCAGGAATTCTCTGAATCTGAAGTCTGGTCCTGTTTCCAGGGCAAAAAATCTCACAAATTTTTAGCATGTTAATGAAGATATCTTCCCCCAAACCTCATCCACACGACCATACAACTATTATGACGACTATGGCTGAGGAGGTAGAGCTGGTTGTCTACTAATTGCAGGATTGGCAGTTGAATCTGCAGCCCCTCTGCATGCTGAAGTGTCCTTGGTAAGACACTGAAGTTGCTTTCGATGGTAGGTGAGCTGCTTGAATGGCAGCTTTGCCACCATTAGTGTGTGATTGTGGGTGTGAAAGGGAGAAGGAGAAACACTGTAAAGCATTTTTTTGATAAGTGCTATTTAGGTGCAGTGCAGTTTATATTTCTGACATAGGCCAGCCTTAACGTGTACACAGTGCAACATCCGTACAGACCAACTTGCACGTGGTTCAGCGCTTGGTTTAATTCGACTCACAGACTTCCATTTAGAGTCTCAGCAGTAGGGGCATTTGCAGAGTAGCATTCAGCAGATGGAGCATCAATCCAACAATGTGTCTAAATTTCCAAGAACAATGCTTCTTTTCTGTGTGTCATTGAAATCACATGCAAATGATGGGTGTACCCTACATCAGTGGTTCTCAACTGTATCAGCCTCAGGACTCACTATGTCTCTATTAATACATTTTTGAAGTTTGCTGTTCCTGTTAACAAATTAAGGTTTATTTGGGTGTAGTCTCAACGCATTTTGATATAGCTTGGGGAAATTTTGGCTTATTTTTTGCTAATTTTGGTATATTTGGACACTTTTGCCAAGTTTTGGGCCCATTTTGACAGATTCTGAGCACATTTTGGTTTGTTTTTGGCACATTTTAGCATAAATGTCTCCAATAAGCTAGCAGAGTCAAGTCTAGAGGTTAATAGTGGGCAACTACTGGTGTCACCACCGCTAAATATCCTGCTATTGAAAGCAAACTGTGTCATAAGAAACACGTCCTTTAAAATAAAAGACTTTATACCACTACTTTTTGGGGGTGGGGCATGCTTCTACAACCCTCTAAAAATGGCTTCGCAACCCACTTTTGGGTCCCGACCCACCAGTTGAGAACCATTGCCCTACATAACACAGCATGCACTTACAACCTGAGATCAGCCATGGAAGTGGTTACTAGATTAACTATATTAAGATGGTTTCAGTACTGCTTTTCGAAAGATCGATGATTAAAATAATTGTCCTCAAGTTGACTAACATGTTGTCGGTCCAACTTCAGCTGTGTTGTGCACGAGTAATGCAGAATAACACCAGGGCTGGCTATAAACACCAAGAGTCTTGCCTCAAACTTCCCTGGTTACAAAATCCACTGTGACTGAAACTGGAAATGGTTTTGGAAACGGGGCAGCCAACAGTCATTTCTGATTACTGCTCTGACACATTTGGCTGTGGCGCTTAATGCTGCAAATTACCGAAACCATTGTTGAACCGAATGCTGTTTGGCGGCGTCGACGCTCTGTAGTGGGCCAGGTTTTTATCAATGAATTGTGAACAGAAGTCACAGGGATTTAAAATGTGAGTCTGCCATGTAAGATGTTGTAGGAGTTAAGTGTTTGTCTGCGTCTCAGCCTCAGCTGTGAATAATAACCTGATGAATTCCCAGGCAGTAAAAATTTTAAACCATGGGTGAATATTCAATCCAGATTTTCACTGTTATTCATTAGACCTCGGAGTGAAAGGATTTCTATGATGACTCTCATAAGCACACTACTTCTGAACCTTATAGGTAGATAAATGTTAAAACACCAATGAATTTCTAGGCTTCCTTACCTTACAAAAATACTAGTAAAAGACACCAGACGACAGTGAAAATGTGTGTCCATGGAATTGTTTTTAAAAGTCTGTTCTATTATTATGTGCTCTGATGTTTTTGGTCGACCAGGTTTAATTGTTCGGTGTTGTTTCAGGTGGAAGTGGACTATGACAGAGTAGAGAAGGAGGAATATGATAGCGACAGAGAAGACTCAGCCACACCGAGCGATGACATGACGTCGTCGCCCTGCGCTCAGCACAACGGCAGCTACAAGACTCACCACGAGCAGGACGTCTCTATGGATTCACACAGCACCAAGTGACTGTTACAGCACCATGGACACTACTCCTGTTCCAGCAAAGCATCTTAACGCCCATCGTGTGCGTATACATGCATAAACACTGAATAACCACTGAACAGTTACGCATTTCTCTCATCATCATCTCCTGATTTCCACCTTTTGATACATTCTTGGCAACACAGATCCTGTAATTCAGCTCAAATTCAGTATCCCACCTAAAGGGCAAGTGAGCACTCAGTACTCGGAATGCTACAAGCTCAGAAGCTACTATATAGTTGACTCAACGCCTCAAGAAAAACAGCAGTGTTTGTTTCAAGGCAGCTGAATTGTATTACACAATATTGTACAGATCCTGCAGTGTCCTCTTTGCTTGAAAACCCCTTTCTCTATAGGCATAAAGCTCTAGACAGCTACCATAGCAGATTGGAAACATATGCAGGCCTGAGCCAGCTACAGAGCTTCCAAGACTCCTCCTAGTCTGTCACTAGAGAGGCACATTTCAGACAGGATCTTGACCGTGAACTCCAAGATTAGCAGTATTTATGTCAGTCTTTACTACATATGCCATTTCATTCAATTTCTATCTGAGCAGCGTAAAAATTCCCAAAGCCGATAGGAGAGAAACACTGATTTAATTTGCTTACTATGTGCACAAATGTAGGTGGAAAAACTCAAAAAAAGGCTGAGCCTGGAAGCTCCTCAGGACTGCCCATTTTCAGCGTTGCACATTTCCTCAGGCAGCATTTAATACAAAGTGTTCAAAATAGCAACTATGACAAACTATAAATCAAACTACAGATGTAATGTTCTGAACTGAGATTACATCCATTCTAAAATGCATAATTTGTGCTACGTTCATGCCTACCAAACCACCACAGCACTCCTAAAGCAGAGACTTGTAGTGTTGATGGGCAGAAAGACAGGCAATGAAGCAGTCACCTTCTGATTGGGCTTTACTGGCACGTCTCCGATTAATCACACTCCTGTCACGTGACTGTTTTCCTGTTTTTAGCTTTGAATATTAGGCTACAGGTGTTGCTGACCTTGTTGTCCACTAGCAGCTGTTGTGCAGTGAAACCTCTTGATATTTCTGTTCTTCCTCTGTAGCATTTTCTACAACTAAACAAACAACCCCCTGCTTCATGTTTACACCAGAAGCCACGTGCCCAGTGTACATGAATGGTGACGTGGAATGCTTTCTCTGACTCATTAGTATGCACAGACATTATTTCTGAAACGGTGCTAAAATGTTTGTCAGGACAAAGATTGGTTTCATTTTAAAATGCTCATTTAAAAGGAAAACATATTGGTATGGATGTAGCCTGAGTGTAAAAACAGAGGACTTTAACATTCTGTAGCTCTAAATGTCTTAGAGCCCCTGAATGACTCCTGAATTTCTCCATTAGCATTTAGCAGTGCTACATAAACAGGTGCTTCATACTGTATGTTTTGTCAGCTGCATTTTACATAAACATAATAAAAATATAATATATATATATATATATATATGTATACACACACACACATCAGGTTTTATCGTGTCAAAGGTGAAAAGCTAATTTAAATATTGTTTTTTTGGGCATTTTTGCCTTTATTTGACTATTACAGTGGAGAGAGATAGGCAATAGAAAGAGCAGGAGAAACACATGCAGTGAAGGTTCATGCTGGCTGGCAATCAAACCGGGGACTCGCTGCTTGAAGGCATTTGAGCCTGTGCAATATGTGCCCCAACCATCTGGTGGTCAGGTTGCACCAAGAGCCAAGAATTTAGTGGCTAAACCTGGAAGTATGAATCAAAAAAGGATTCTTAGGAGACCAGTTTCATTTTATCTGAAGCTGGACATTTTTATTCCACATCTCATTTTTTTGTTTGTCACATCGTGAGGTAAAAATTCAAACTTGCTTCTGGCTGCCTGAAGCCTCGTGGGGTGTAACTTGTTTTTCTTCTTATTCTGCTGCTCTGGCCGTTGTGTGGCTGTAACAGCAACTTCCCATTTTAGTTTGCTTGACTGAGTGAAGCAGTGCCATATTACCTATTTAAATTTCAAGACACGCAGGATCTCTCTTGTTGACCCCTTTAGTGTTGGGATTAAGAAAGAAACAGGCTGATGCTGAAAAGCTCATTTGCCCTTTGTGTGTGTTGAAGGAATATTTGAGGTCTGTGAAGCGTCTTTTATTCCCTGTTTTGCAGCATATTTCTTCATCACGTGGGAACTGCGGTGTTTTACAAAATATATATGGGGAGTTCATGACTTGAAGTGCTGTAATTATGAGATTGCAGATTATGTTATTGCTGTGTTGTAAAAAAAAAAAAAATCTCATTTGGTCGACATGATGAATACATTGCTTTAGTTCCTGTTTTTGTTTCTACGGGTGTACATGTTTTTTTGTTTTTTTTATATTTCTCGATCGGTGGTTGCGACAAGATCACAATGTATCATGTTCCATTGTCCTGCTATTGTTGTAATGCTGTGAGACAAAAACTATTTGCTGTTTTATATTCACACTCGACACAGGCCTATACTGTAAAACGGTGGCGGTGTGCAAAAATGTCTGTCGGCTCATATTACTGGAGAAAGTGAGAAGCTGAAGGTTCACAGTCTAGATGAGGCTGAACGTGAAATGTCACAGGTCAACAAACTGCATGCAAGCACAGAAGGGTCAAAAAGTGCCTAGACTAAGATTGTACAGAATATTCTAATAAAATATGGAGACTTGTTTAGGATGTTGAATAGATAAATCTAATGAGATGTTATATTAAAGTATTGTAAGCTGTCCTTAGTAATTAATAGACTAAACATTCATGGGACTTTGTTTTCTGGTTTGACATTTGTTTCTGTCTCTTTTGATGTTGCGGTTTGCAGTATTGTGATTCATTCATAAAAAGTCTGCAAACTGGTCCCAGATCAAGATCAGTGTTTTTTAACTGTCTGTGGAGACTTGTTATGTTTTAAACTTTTAAAAAGAGACTTTATGGCGATCTTTGCCAAATTCCACTGGTTTTATTGTTTTTATTTCTGTCTCCTGCTCTTTTACGTATGGAAGGCTTCAGTTTAAGGTGGTGAACTCGTGGTTGAAGTTTAGTAAAAAGCATTAATTCAGACAGTATGCGAGGAATTGTATTTTTTATTGTCTGTGTATCCTGGTAGATACTGCAGATGTGTGATGGTTTGCTTCAGGGTGATTGGCTGCTTGATAATGCATTTGGGACTCGATGTAAAGGTTTGGTAAAAAATGTCTTTGAAGAGCTTGGATGTATGCTACATGATCCTCTAATCTAACAATACATCTGATCTGTTTCCAAAAACACTCAATAAAAAAGCTTTTCATTCAGGTATTTTGTTTAATTGCTGATTCAGATTTATTTATTTTATTCAGACATTTAAACATTTAACAGATAAAGACATAAATAAACATCAAGTCTGAAATGGAATAGGCAGAAGCTAAAGCTTATTGCGCCTATCCCAGTGTATTTACAAACAAACAGAAAAAGCTGCCAATGTCTTATGCATGCACTTATACATTTTTTGTTTCAGATCATCACAAAGAAGAGAAGAAAAAATCTATCATCTTAATTTTGCATCCTTAGCATCCAGTCTCAACATATTTTTTTTATAACTGATTTCTTCAAAAGAGTTTTAAATTGAATTAAAGTTTTACAGTCTTTTAGCTCTTGGTCCAACTTACTCCATACATTAATCCCAACAAAAGAAACACAATGCTGCTTTGCACTCGTTCTCACATATGTTTTTTTTAAACATTTCTTACTTTCGGAAATTATAACCACAGTCTCGTTTTTGGAACAATCCCTGAATATGCACAGGTAACTTGTTATGGCTTGTGTTATACATAAATTGTGCTGTTTTAAAGTCGACGAAATCCTTGAATTTTAGTGCTTTTAGCTTAATGATGCCTTTGCTTTGTGTTTCAGTGTGGACTGTGGTGTTCCATAAAGCTCCACTGAAATTCTCTATCTATACTTTTACCTGGAAGGAAGGAAAATCCCACAAATGTTCATCACTTTGCTGATGACACTCAACTGTACATATGTCTGCGCCAGAGGCCTGAATTTGCTTTGAAGAATGTCTGAACAAAGTAAAACACTAAATCCCTCTGAGCTTTATTTTTATTCCACCACGACAGGAAAAGAAGAAGTCGGATGCATTGTGTTTTTGGATTTCCTGCTCGTCCAGTCATCCCACTCTTGTGAACATAATACTCCTCAACCACGTGGAGACATTGTCTTCAAATCTGGCACAAAAGTTAATTTGGTCGCCCTTTGTCTCTGATCCTGCTTGTGATATTCATTGACAGGGTCTTAAGGCGCTGCCAGGGTGAGGAGGGTGTCTGGTTTGGGAACCTCAGGGCCGCATTTCTGCTTATTTTGCAGATGATGTGGTTCTGTTGGTACATCAGACTGGACTTTAAACGTCATGCTAAATAATCAACATGATACCTCTTGGAACACTTGGAGACATTTTCTTCAAATGTAGCACATATGTTAATTTGGTCGCCCTTTGTCCCTGATTCTTTGTGATATTTATGGACATAAAACTGTTTTTTTTTGTTTTGTTTGTTTAATCTGAAAAATGTCTTCTTTTGAAAAACATTGTATTTCATGTCTGTATCTGCCATCGGACCATCACAATAAAAATAGGCATAATGATGTGTTAATTCTGCTACAGGAGATGCTGGATGTTTTCTGTAATTAGGTGGGAAAAAATTGTGCATTTATCAGTATTGACCAAACTATTGTTTATTTCATTTAAAAAAACAAAAACATTGGTATATCAGATATACAATATCCAATATCCAGTTTTCAACATCATGCATTCCTGGCTTTGGTTGAGTTATTCACATAAACATGACCTAAAAAACTGTTATTATTGCTATTGATAAAAGACTAAATAAACCCAGGCTGTTGACCTGCAACAGCCGAACAGCATTGCTGCTTCTCATAGTGCACCGGTAGAACACATTTCATTCAAACGGTTATGGACAATGGTTCTAATAAATCCCTCATGTAGTGATCTTCATGCTCTGCAGTCCAACTTTTATCACAAAATCAATGATGGCTGCTCACTGTCCAAGTTCGGACTGGTACTGAATTGTCTTATATAGTCCATTCCTGACTTTAACACAGTCATGTTCTCTGGTTGGCTTTCTGTGGCTTCAGTGACCGCTGTATTTGCTGGAATACCCTGCGGCATCCCCTGCTGGAACATTTCCATGGTGGTATATCCACTTGAAAAGACCAGCGGAGAGCTTTGGAGGTTTGTCTGTTGTGTGTCCAATAACGTGTCTGTAGTATCATCAGGTGAGATCTCTCCAGCGGCACTGTCTGTGTTCGTTTGGACCCAGTCACAAGTCATTTCTGGTGAATCTTCGTCATCTTCTGCAGCACAGAGAAGCGGTAACACTGATAGTAACGTGCTGGCAGGGATCACAGCTTCTTTCTCAACTATCTGAAGGCTGTATGTGTCCCATTCTTCCACCTGGAGAGTGCCGATGGCCTCAAGGAGCTCCTGAGGGGAAAATAGCACAGTATAGCTTTACAGTACAGCTTTAGCTTTAACAAATCTTCTTCAGAGTCTTACTGGGAGCTTGAGGTTTCCATAACAGTATAATCATTGAAAGTGTAAAGCAGCACTTACCAGTTCAAAGGGTCTGTCTATTTTCTGCATTGCATTGCTGTTAACAGGGTTTGGGATGCTTGGCCACAGGACAGCTTTTGCTCTGAGAGGATACAGTATGTATAAAGTATAAAGATACAGATATCCACGCATGATGTTCCTCATCTATTTGAGTCAGTGATTGACATACCTTTTTATTATTGGAGTTCCAAATATCAGCACAGTGGCCACAACTGCAAAGACCGTGATCACGCTCCTGGGACTGAAATTTACTGTGCAAAGGAAATGGAGGAAAAGAATTTAAGTATCAGATTCCATTTAGTGACAGTTTAAAAGTTGTTGAATCGACTTTACCTTCATCTTTTGTTTTAAAGATGCTTGCTGTGCTGCGTACTCCTGCTCCTGCTGAGGTGAAGCCTGATATCTGGACTTGGTATGCTGTGCCACTTTTCAGATCTGACAGTTCATAGCTGTTAAACTCCGGATCCACTGTAATATCTTCACACAAAGAGGAGCAGTCTTCAGCTAATTACAAGTAGTACTTAGTAGAGCTGCGTGATCATGGCCATAATGATAATCACGATTATTTCAATCAACATTGAGATGATGATTGTTTATCCCGATGAGTCATTCATATTGACTTTAGGGACAAATGTTTTACAATCTTACGTTTAAATCGAGCGCTGCTTTCATTTTTGATGTACAATATGGTGACACACTGTGTAGCATTGCTGTTATGGACATGATACTGCAATTTGGGATGTATTTTTAAAAGTAGTTGTGTTATTTTGCAGCACAGGCACTAGTTTCTTGGACTCTTTGCATTTGATTTGTTCTTGCTTAACATCACTTGATTTCTCTCTTATGAATATTAGTCTTCTATTCTGGACTGCAGCCACAACATCTAGAAAAGTTTTCCAAAGTTAGTCCAGACAGAAACATATCAATAAATACTGGACTGATTGTTATTGAATAAGGCTAAACTAAGACGGTGAACGTGGTGAGCATTACTTTTTGCACCAATTTCACTCCATATTATACCTGCTAATAAGCCACATGTTAGCATTAAGACTGTGTGATCAGTCATAATAAGAGGAATAAGATCTCATTGATCAGCTGTTCATACAGCATAGATAAAATAATCCCGTCCAAACAGTGTGTTTATCAGGATAAGATTTCACATCTGTGTTTCTCTATCAAATTCTAACACCTCATGTGAAATTTTCAGTCTGCAGACTACAAACTCTGTTGTTCATGAACCTCTAGAGACTGAGAGTCAAAAACAAACCAGCTGGTGACCAAGAGATCCACTGAGATCAATGCATGTACAGGCAAACAATGGTTCTCAGGTCAACGCTACCACTGTTTACCTCCAGTTATTTGTGTGTGTGATTCTTACTGTTCTCAGTGCTCGTCCCCCGCTGGTGGTACTCGGTGTAGTGGATTATGTAACCCAGCAGGAATCCTCTGATGTCTTCCTCTGGGATGGACGACCACTGCAGCAGCACTGACTTCAGCGTCACGTTGAAGCTGCTGATGTTTGTGGGAGCGCTGACTGGAGCTGTGGGAATATCAAGACAACATTCTACACAATGCCAAGAAGTCAAACTGTTGTGTTGTGGATTGTTGGGTTCTATATACACCGATCAGGCATAACATTATGACCACCTGCCTAATGTTGTGTTGGTCCCCCTTATGTGGTCAAAAATGATCTGAACCATTGGACATGGACAAGAGGACCTCTCAGGGTGTCCTATGGGGTCTGGCACCAGGACCAGGGCAGTGGATCCTTTGGGTACTCTGGCTTGTGCAGTGGGGCCTCTGTCAATCCAACTTGTTCCACTGCATCCTGTTGATGCTTGATCAGAATGGGGTCTAGGAAGTTTGGAGGTCAAATCAAAATCTTGGGCCATTGTCATGTTCCTCAAGATGTTCCTGGTTGTTTGATGTTGTTGCCATGTGGTGGGGTGCATTTTCCTGTGGGGGTAGGCCAGTGACATTTGGGATTTCCATTTGCATGAGGGAGTGTGTTTGTTCTGGGACAATGATTATTTGGGTGTCTAAGTCTCATCAACACGGATGTTAGAATCCAAGGTTTTCCAGCAGAACACCACATAGTACCAATATGATCAAAATTCAGTGGTTTTAATGTTGTGGCTGATCGGTGTGCAAAGCTTACTGCATGCAAAGAGATCTCAACTGGCGATAGCTTATTGCTCCTCATCTGTCCAAATCCAACCTTTGGTCCATCACAAAACAAAAACAGCATTAAGTTCTTTATAGCACTGCTTTCCAATTTTTACTCCCCAAAACTGTTTAGCCGTTTTAGGTCTGGACTTGCAACTTGGAGCATTAGAAATTCTTTGGAGCACAGCTTCACCTGGTAAATCTCTACCTATTATGATATGAAGAAAGTGGTTCGGAGGGGATTGGTGTGTGCCCAATCTCAGTTGTGAGAGAGTAGAGATGGGCTGGTTCATGGTCCCTCTCTTTTTTTGCCCTCCCGCTGCGTGTCAGGTTTTTGAGATTCCAGAGATGTGCAGGTGAGACTTGCTGAGGGATGGGCAGGGGGCAGCTGGTGGGGGGCAATGAGGTTTTTTTTCCCCGTCGAAATTGGATTTTATTTTTGTCCACTCCGAGACCTCCATCTTATGCTGCAGCCCAGTCCTCCCACTCAATTTCCATCGCATCGTGTGAAAATTGGAGTGATATAAAGATGTGAGCTGCAGATGGAGGAGACAGTCAGAGATGTTAAAAATGAGGGCAAGGGGAATGGCAAAAGATGCAGACAGTGAGATATAGGGGAGAGAGTTAGATGGAGGGCAGACAAGGTGGCAGCGCACAGATTTCAGCATTTCCAGTGCACAGCAGCAAATTTCCTATGATAGATTTTACTCGTGGGGAAACAAACTATGTGGCAATCACACGGCAGTAAATTATTTACTTTAAAGGAGTTTCCTTTAAAATACAGCACTGAAAACATATTCGCAAGAAAATAACAGTATTCATTGGTCATTTGCAATTCAAAACATGCTTGAAAGCCCTCCTGTTCTCCTTTCAGGGGGACAGACAAGAGACCCTCATATAACCCGTGATGGAGACATTTCTCATTTTGGATTCATTACACATTGTGATTCGATAACGCAGCAGTCGAACCAAATTTCTGCACTTCAAATGCATTCCTAGTCCTCTTTTTTTTTTTTTTTTGCAAATAGAAAGTATTTAACAGATTCACCGGCATGCATGAGAAGAGGGGGAAATCATTAGCTAAAAGTAAAGAGCGAAATCAATGAATAGAAACGGGGCTTAATAGTGTGGTGAGACGGCTTGTGCGCGGTTAGTTTGCATTCATAATGTATAGGTTGACAGCCCATTAGACACTGTTAAAAGGAAATCAGATTCTGGCCTTCCTCCAAAGCCATTAGCCGGCGGGGTCAGCCCGAAGACAAACTAGTAATTGACCAATAGATTCAGGTAAATTGTTGGTCCCTGGGAGAAACAACAATTTAGTTAATTGCATTTTTAACAGTGGGTGAAGCGATTACAGGTGTATAATAGCGATGATAGCGCCGGAATGGGCGCGACAATCAGACAGTTCTATTGCTTCCATTTCTGTAAACACATGTCCTCCTGGCTCTAATGCAAACATCAAAGTAATGCAGAATTATTGCGGGCACACTCTGAGGCGTTGCCCCCGCAAGAAAGTCGAGACCCTTTGAAAGATGGCGCGCGTGAACATACAGAGCAGCTTTGTAAATGATTTGTAAGATAAAGAGCGGCTGGTTTGTAAGTTCTGCATAAATGAGGGGGTCAGAGTTTCTTCAGCTAGACATAAAATGAAGTCCACTGAATACTAACAAAAACCTCCGGAGCCAACTGTCAGTCACACTAATGGACACTAACAGTAGTAAGGTCGATGCTTTTGCGAGTGTGTTGCATGTGTGTGTGTGTGTGTCCATAGAGTCTATCACTTTTTACAGTTGTGTCTGCAAGTAGCCTGTTAAGTGTGAACTGACAAACACGCTCGACCGTGATGTGCTCAGGCTTCTTGCGAAATAGTTTTGAATTGGGTTCCAGTGATCACGTGTTTGCGCAGACACATGGTTTATTTAATATTCCTAATATCAAAAACAAAAATGTACAAAAAATAGTCTTTGTGCAATAGATGTGTAACATACTTCTTTCACATGAACCGTACTAAAGGAGAAAGTCCTGTGTGTATTGTTACTGCTGACTGAATCCATTAGGATGCAACAGAAACATGGAAATTGCATTGGTTTGACTTAACTTCATTCCAGTCTCTGAGGGACGCCTCCACAAACAGCTACAGACAACCGCTGTTCACAACATGTGTCATTCATGTTGCAAAGCGAATTCTAGACTTTGTGCTATGGGACTGATTAGGAGCTTAATCGTGTAGACTAGGATTTGATGAAGGCAGGAGAACCAGTGTAGCAGCTAAGCAATTACCTCGGGGAAATCTGATCTACTCGTAAGCAGCACGGTCTGCACTTCATTCCACGTAAGCCTCTACCTCTCTGACCTTCTGCAGACGGACTCTCTTGGTCAAACGTGGGCTATAGCTGCCTGGTTGATGGGGAGGAGGAGGAGGAGGAGGAGTGAGGGGATGTGGACGTAGACCCTTCGCCCTGCAGGTATGACTTTCGACAGTGGAAGAGACCCTGCTGCTTGGTTACAGTGATAAACGACTTTGCTTACCCTCTGATAATTGCTCACTCAGGGGCAGAGAGGGGTCCATTAATCAAAATGAGCGGAGGTACTGCAGGACTCCTCCACCTATGGCATACCCCAGCATGCCTCGACAACCACGGGGGAAGACCTGGAGGCTTCAGCTTCAAAGGGATCTGGCTGGTCAGGACGCTGTCATTCTGCCATGACAGTCATTGCCGCTGCCTGACGGTCTGTGATCTGACCTATTGCAAAGAGCAGTCATGGGAGGAGGAGGAGCAGTGGGGTTGACCTGTCAGCCTCAACTTGAAGCAGTCTGCTGTTTTGGGGATCGTAACACCGTTGGCATGTCAACAGATTTAATGGG